>JAQGBZ010000114.1:0-176045 GCA_034687125.1 Neelides folsomi
GAAACGACAGAGATGTATTGAAGAGTAAATGTGACCATCACAAGTGGTGTAAATAAAAAGTACCGTCACTGTATATTACATTAAAATAAGGCATACTCTACATACAGGTTAAACGCATGCTCCTTTCGGTATAACCAAAGTAGTTAAAATGGTTAGCTAATTTTAAAATGTATGTTTGTTTACAGACTCAGCATGTTGAGGTCTTTCCAAGTAAATCGTGTCTTCAATTGAAAATTCGTGAAGTTCGTCAAAAATTGATGTCACAGCCGCAGTCTGGTCAATCTGGATCTGCGACTCCGAGTCCATCAACTCCTTCTGCTCCTGATGTTTCTTTCAATCTTCCTCTCACGCCAGCAACACCAAAAGAACATCAATCTTTACAAGCTCTCCAGCCTTCAAATCCTGAAGCAATTTAAGCCTCAATGTTCGCAACTGGAAAGTAACTGGAATGTTTCCTATGTCAAAATAGGAGATAGTTGTGTGTATATTATACGGATTACACGGGATTATGACACAGAAAACAGAGTAATTTGGAGGCTCACTCATATGGTCAGAAATATTAAATACAATTTATATTATTCACTTTCGAACAGTGAAAAACAGGATTTAAATGACCAATATAAGAACTCAACGGTTCCCCCTCACACACCCACACATCTTTCTAGGCATTTTAAATTGAAAAATCGTAAGTTTAAATTATCGAGAACGATTCTAAAGTACTATAATACTTATATAATAAAATATATAGAGCCTTGGCTTTGAGAAAAGTACAAAGTACAAAAAAATATTAACAAATTATTATTCAAATATTAATTACTTTCATGGATAATATAATTTGATAGTTCTAAACCCTACAAATAACCTACAAACTACAACTTCTAGTTTTAATTAGGATACAGAAATGCAATTTTAAATGATAATAAGAAAGAGGTACTTGGCATTTTCTAAACCTTTGTGCACTCGTAAGTGTAAATGGAGTTTATGTCAAAGTTGCATTCTCTTTAAAGTTAATGTTATAATGATAAAGTATTTGGTAACTAATTACATTGTTATTTTTAAATATAATAGTTACATTACATACAATTATTAGATTATAGTTAAAGCGTTTAACAAATAAAATATCTTTGTATTTTGATTTGTGATCTATAGAAAGATGAAATCTTTTCAATCAGTTATATATTATAAATATTATATTATTAATAATCATTAATGGTAAAAAGAAGATGTATTCTTAATTAGAGCTAATATTGTGCATTTTTGAAATGATGATTGTTAAAAATCTTATCTTCAAATGTACTATAAATACTTAAATGTAAATTATAACATTTTTACATTCAAATTCTTCTCAACTCTTTAAATTACTTTGTACTAAAGAGTGATTTGGTAGAATCTTAATTTAGATCTATTTAGCTTACAAAAACTGGCTTCAAAACCTAGTTAGCTCATCTGTTTAGAATTTGAAAAGCGTTGAGTATTTTAAATTGAATTACAATTTTAAGTTAACTTTGGACTTGAATCAATTCAGTCTTTGAAATATCGTGTAGGATGTAAGACAAATATTGATAATAGGATATTAAGAAAGAGTTTGAAGATTCTGGCTCATAAAATGTATACTATAACGTAAAACTTTTAGATTGTTTTAGTCTTTCGAGTTATACGTTTGCATAATTATTGCAGCCAGGCTTTGAAGAAGCGTCATCTCAATGAAAATCTTATTATTAGGTTTAAGTATTTGAATTAAGTTTGGTCGAACAAAGACTTGAAAGGAAGTGAACGATGGAAGTTAAAGGCTAACACTAATTAAATTGATTTGTTTTTAATTGGGTATTATTTATTTGCAATATTGTTTGGTTGGCCTTTAGCTTTATCTATATAATGGATCATGGTTTTGGATTTGAGGTTCATTTTTTATCATTTTTTCTTTATTATATTTATTAGGCTTAGAGAGTTGCTTATTATTATGATAATGAAGCTTACAAAGTATGAGACTAAGGATTTACTGGCCTTTGTTTTTTATCTTTCTTTTTCTCGAGACTTCATTGTGACTAGAATGTTGAATTTTGTTAGATATTAATATTTTGATCAAACAATCACTCTGAATATTACAATTATCGTGTTTTTAACGCCAAGTTTCCTCTTAAGTGCAATTCTTCATACCAAAGTTTCCAGAGTTGCTAATTTGTAAATGAGGAAGGCTAAAGGCCTTCAAAGGCACAACGACTCACTACGGACATTAGCTAATTTGAAAATCATAGAAGATAAAATAAATATATAAGAAATTGAATCATTGATTATGAACAATGATAGGGAACAGAAAGAGTAAATGAATATTAGGAAGATATTATTAAGCTTTCCAAAGTATTAAACTTATTTGCGTATAAAATATATTTAAATATTTAATCAAATTATGGAAAGTCGCATAGCCTTTATATTAGTATTTTAATATTACCCATTATTAAAGTAGACCCGTCTACGACACGGAACCAAGGAAGGAGAGGGGAGAAAATTGATTTTTCTTTCACAGGATTCTGATAAAAGTATGAAAGTTCTGTTGAAATGGAAAAACTTTTTAATGACTGATATTTCTCTTCTTTCTCGTCGCAATTAAGTGGAAATGGAAAAAAGTAGATCTTGGAGTTCAATTTCTTTTCTTTATTAAGCATAAGCCTTGATTATCCCTCCTGACACAAAGCTGCAATTTCTTTTTCATTAAGAAAAATGAAGGAGGATTGACGATTTCCACTTCATTCACAATTAAAGGAAATTGATTCAGTAATTCATCCAAGTTGAACCAGTAAACTATTTTGTTCGTATTGCAATTTTAAAGGCTTTCGCCAACAACTTCAACGTTCACAACCAGATTTATTTACATTAAATGTCCATTGCGAGTTGTTTAAATGTTTGTAGGGGATTGATCACGAAAGACCACTTATACCGACTAAACAAATGAAATGTTAATTATATGAAATATTATATTATTGTATTAATTTAGCCTATTACTGTTGTTTAATGAGAATTTAAAATATTGAACAGGATAAATCCTCCTTTCTTTCAACAAACAAATCAGTTATTTATAATAAAACGAAAAATCTTTATTATAATAAAGAATTTATTTAAGATACATTACATACACATCTAAATATAATAGATAGTTGAATTATAATTGCCCAATTATAAAATAGCAAAATGTGAAATCTATTTGAAAGGGGGTAAAGGGCATAGAACTATACACTATATAATAGTTAAAAAATCTAATTTAATTACATAATACTGTTGTCTTATTATAAAAATACAAACTACGGATATACAATATGCATAAAGTACATACAATCCATATACATTTAATAATATGTAAAAAAAATTATAAAGAGATACATCCCCTATTAATCACAATTAGGTATAAGAATTGAATTATTACTAATCTCTCAAGTAATTCAAGGTGTTGGTTCGATTGTGTAATTGTTTGGACATATTAGAATATTACATTATAACTTACTAGAAATTAAGTCTATATTCAGCTAAATTCATGTATTGTCATTGTCTATAAATATTATACATTATAAATACATTATAATCGATCGAATAATCCAAACCTACATATTACTTATTATCAAAAATACGAGTCTACTAGGTCGAGATGAATCATCTCAGAAAACTTGAGTAGTTTAGATTTACTGATACTGGTGTCTACCATTAACTATCGAACGTTTTGAAATCATGTTTGAGAAATAAAAAGTAAGATGAAACTATAAAACATCATCTCATTTTATTATCATCCTCCACAAAATCATAAATGAGACAGAGTTCATCACTGGATTCTTTTCATACTGATAGGAGAAACGCGATCCGGAATTATGTATATAATATTCGTTTATTCAATTTTTGTTTGTTTCTCACTCTATGTAATTATGTACACATAAGTTGTTCAAATGGTTCCACCTTTGATTTCTCAGCTGTAATTGATTGGTTATTGTAAGGCGTAGGCCCATTCTTAATTGCAGGACGAGGGTGTAGAAACGCTCAATTTATTGTAGCTGTCAAGAGGTGAGTGGGAAGGGGTGAGTGAGACGTGATTATACACACAGATAGCTCTCGAGGGCTCTTTAGAATGAATTAATAATAATAATTGGTTGTAAGCTCTCACCATGGTCAGGTCAAAGAAGTGATCCGACCTTATAGCAGAGAAGCAAAAATTAGACGACACAAACGGCAATAATGGAGGTTGAACGAGCCGAAGAAGGCTCGGTGTATTGTGTAGATATTTACATGGACCTGAACGAGCTAATGGATAATCCTGCTCATGAGGCCCATCAGAATCTCATGACATGAGTCGAGAGGCTCGACTTGACTCCAGATTTGCATAATTGCCAAAGGAATTGAAAGAAGGTGATTCTTCATTTTTATCTTGGAGGTTTTCTCCCCTCCTTGGGCATTTTGGAGAAGGGGGGACGGCGCTCCATCATTATTGTCGAAGACGGAGGTAGACGCAGACGAGAAGGGTTGAATAAGGGAATATCTAAATAAGATAGGAAGTTGCGAGTCGAGGTTCATGTCTCCCAAAGTGTCAGCCTTCTCCCTCCTCCTTTTCTACTTACTTGAACTTGTTCGTCCTCCTCCTACTCCAAAATCCCCAAACCGAACGTGTGAGGTAAACGGATAAAGAGGGAATGTAAATGGGAATGATTCAAAGAGGAGAATCTTGTTCTGTATTCAACCCAGTCGCCCTCACCACTCACTCGTGTGCATTCTAAGAAGACGGAGGCGGAATCTTAGGTGGGAAGCTGCAATGGGACATTTTATCTTCACAATGAGTTGGCCAAGTCAGCGAAGTCGGGGAACGAGCCCATGATTGACATTAATTTCCCTCTTGGGTGATTAATCGTCCTCTGTCCTTCGCAAACTCATCTTTCAAACCAGGAAAAGGAGCCCAGGCATAGGTTTACATAGAGATAACTTCCCAATCCTGCTCCAACTCAGCCTCTACTTCATACGCAATGACTTTCCTCTTAATCTATGCGAGGAGTTATATATGCGAGAATGCAAGAGAATTATCATGATTGACAAACTTCATTTTGCCCTCTCATCTTCAAATGGTCCTTGAGCATGTTTGGATTCATATATTCAAAATGACTTCCTTGGAGGTCTGGGAAATTCGCGAGATTCACGGGGTAATTTCTGAGAGGAAAGTGACAAAGTTTGGCTGGAGATTGTAAGCGATAGTGGAATTTAAGTGTATAATGGGGTCATTTCCTTTCACAGACCCTTGACTTTTACTCTTCGAGGTGGAGGGAGCTGAGACTGACGAAGTGAGCAGAGATAAAAGCGGAAGAAAGTTATTTCATGAGATTTTTCCACTATTTTCACTTATATTTAACAGACACAGATATGAGTGTCTCTTTGGGGGCGAACGGTCATTTGTCACACGTGGAAGAGGAAATTGGACGATAAAAAGGAGAGGAGAGAGAGAAACGGTTTTTTATGTTTGCTCAGCTAGTAATTGCTTTTTACTTTTGTTATCAGAAACTCATCTCTGAATTGCTTTTCCTGGAAACTCAAACTTTTCCAGAGGCAGAAAGAGGAAGCTCCATGGTCGTTTTGCCAACTCACCTCTACTCCTTACGCCACCCGCACCCTTAAATTCTCTATCAAAAGGTAGGATTTCTCCGGGAGTTGCCCCATAAAAATGGCGACATGAAATGAAACTTTTCCTACTTCTTCCACCTACAAGTTTTTACGGGGGAGTTTGGAAAATGTGTCCTAGGAAGGAAGGAGCTCTGAATTTGACACCTTGGTCCTGTTCTTGCCCTCTCATACATAAACATCTATTTTCCTCCCCTATCTTTCCCCCATCGCTCTGTTTAGGTAGGATCGGATCACTTTCAACTCCAGAGAGAACAAATGCCTTTTTTGCTTCTAAAAGTGGAAGTGTATTTATGGCTTCCTTCGTCCCTCGATAAGAATTTCAAAATTCTAAAATTGGTCTTTGGAGCCTCTTTGAACCCAAAAGAACTCTACTTTAATAGGGCGGAATGAAGTGGACGTGAATGGAACGTCGTGACGGCCCCCACCGTGTCTCGCTTCCTCGCCATCCCAGAACATTCCAAGTGTGCAAAATTATACGCGTGTATATTTGCAGACAGAGACCAGGGCCGATTCGAGTGGGAGATGAGGACATTTAGTGTCACGACCGTTGTTCGTAAATCCACCCTATTGGATTACTAAACGCTCATTTACACGCGGGAATTTTGCTCCGATCCGGTTCTTTCTCCCATTTGAGGGACTCTCTTGACGCTTCCTTACAGCCCAAACATTGAGTCCTTGATGGGTTGTTGAGACAGCCGGCTGGCTCCGAAACTTCCCCAGATATACGAATTGTTACCCTTAATATACATGTCGTGGAGAAGGGGCGGCAATAAGACCCATTACTTATTACACCATTATTTAGCTCTGAATTCTCACTCCAAGAACTTCCAAAGAGCGAAGTTCCCCTTCTTCCTCCTTCAGAGACATCATCTCATCCTCATCCACCTCGGAAGCTCCCCTTCTTTAATCGACCAAAATTCAAAACTTTGTTCATTCCACCATCTTCTCACTTCCAACACCGACCACGACGCAAAGCCCACCCAAGTCGAGAATGAAAAGCGAGAGTCCTCAGCTCCCCTTTCTTCCCCTCGTTAACTCACCCATCATCTCTTTTTAACCAGCCTTTCATTTCTTCATTCACTTCTTTAAGGAGCTGAACAAAGAAACTTTCCACCTCACAATCGTCTTAAACTGACTCTCCATGTAAATTCCCCTTAAATTGTCTTCTCTTGACTGACGAGATAATGCATAGTAAATTCTCTTTTTTCTCAAGGAGAACTGAATTTATTACTTTCGCTTTTGTGATTTTTTTTATCTCCCACCAAGTGATTGTTTAAATGAATAAAAAATGCCGTCTCCCCCTCAAAGAACGGACGAGGGAAGTGTAGGTGGCTAAATGCTCATTGTTATATTTGGACGGGCGGTGAAATAGAACCATGATAAGAAGGTGATAAACGGAGTGAATGTATTTTGATTCCTAAAGCCCTCGTACTCCTTTGCTTCAACATTGTTTGACATTTCCCTTTAAAAAGGAACATTTCAACACTGGATTCTTAAAAAGACTCGGGACATGTAATTCTCAAGGGTTGGTTCTAATTTACGGTCTAAATCCTACTCCCTCTCCATCAATTGTAGTTTATCAACCTTATAGAGATTAGGGTTTCGAACCCAAGTATTTTCCTAAGTAAAGACTCAAGGAAGATCTTGTTCGGGTATAAAAATGCCCTTTTGTATGCCAGGTGCGCTACCCGTGAGCTTCCTCAAAAAACCCGTTTTACTCCTTCGGGTGTGAAGGGAGCAGAAGATGAATGTGACACTTCATTAGAGTCTACTTTATAAGAAGGGCTTTTAATGATAGTGCTAATAATAGTGATGAGAGCGGAAGCAGGGTAACAAGTTGGATGCTTTTGTACTTTCATCTTAGGAGTACTTAAGGGAGCGTGAAGGAAGAGGAAACATCATACAATCCGAACGACCCTCGCTCTGACCCAAAAGGCTCTAATGAGTCGACTATCTCGAATTCTTTATGAAAAGGATACGTCGGCCTAATAGTAAATACACTCAACTTACAAGATGGGTCTTTTGCTTCAACATTCTTTAATTTTTTTTATTATACATGACATGCGGGAATTTTTTGAATTTTTTTCAATCAGATAAAAATATTAATCAATTTTGACATTTAGTTGGTAATAAATTGTAAACATTTTCTCTTTAATGTAAAATAATTATAGTTATTAAATACTTCCTATTGATAAATAGTCCTAAGTAGAAAATGTCATAAACATTAAGCTTCCTTACAAAGCGTGAACGCATCTAATGAACAACAAGTTTCTGTAAGATAGTTAAAAACCATAAAATAATATTATTCTACCGAAATGTAACTCTTTTCTAACCCTTTCTATTACTATTATAAAAATCCTATATTTACTGACTCGAACTGGCAAGTAAATAGTTTGGTGCCTTAAAAACTTTTTTCTTCTTTTATTTGGATGAGAAAGGGTTGAAGAAACGCGAAAAGGACATTTAAGAAATTCCCTGTTTGTTTAATGGCCAATTATAGGACAGTAAAACGGGCCGTTTAAACCATTTATAGAGTTGTAAGTCCCAGTGTTGTAATGGTGATTGTAAGAGAAGATAGGGAGCTTATGAGAAAAAGCTCTTAGAAGATGGGAAACGGAAAAAATGAAGAAGACCCGTCTCCTTTACAATGGCCCATTCGGACTCTCTTCACACACACCAGGAGAATGGGAATGAAATGTTGTTGAAGGGGCAGGAGACAGAATTAGAGAAGAAACTCTCAAAAAATCCGGTTGTCTCACAGAGCTTGAGCCTTCATGTTCAACTTGGAGTCTTTTCCCCTCAATTCAACGAGTCTTCGGCTTCTTTTCTCCTCAAACATTCGTTTTGCCGTCTCCAATAAGTTGGAGACAATACACTTAGATCTTGCCGAGAGTCGCCTTTCGAATCCTCATATGCCATCCTGAAACCAGTAATCGACATTGACTTCTCCTTTTGCTTTGAGAATTGTACACATACTTCCCCTTCAAGTGCCTTCTTCCGAATGTTCAATCTTCCCCGACGCCGTAGGAAGAAATGAGAAAAGATCCACCGTCTCGGATTTCTATACCAGACACACTTAAGATAATGGGAACAATGCACAAGAAACTTTCCTTCCCTCTTCACCGTGAGAGGGATTTACTCAAACAAAGTAAAAAAGGGGGAATGAAGACAGATTCATCGTGTAAATTCAAATCACATGTATAGGAATAGAGTAACAAGAGAGTAAATAATCCAGTTATCCGCCTTCATAAACAAGGGGATGTTGAGCTGGGATGAATTTAGTGGGACAAGAGAGTATTAAAAGATATTTTGTATCTCATATGTAAAGCATAATCATCATCCCAAGTAATGCACTCCTGTTGGAGAAACTGAAGAAGTTTCCCTTGCAAATGAAAAACCCACATGTCTTGAACTGTAGTGGTACAATGCATACTTGCACATTTATTAAGTACAAGAAACATTATCCGTTTCATCGAGATGACTTCAAGAACACATGGCGGTTGATTCATTCGTGTGGTCTTGTGTGTTATTCATCCATAAATCTAGAGAAAAGAAAGAACCACTAATTGGTGACAAAATAATTCCTTCAGCTCGGCCTCAGCTTCTGCCTCGGGGATTAAGTGAGATTGAGATGCTCTTCTTCTTCATCCCACTTGTATTAGACCTTAAGGCTAATGTTCCATCACTGGGGACTTCCCACTCCTCCTATTAGCATTCATCTTAAGAAGCCGTCCTTCTCAACTGAATCAAATTCTTTTCCCGACCGTAATACACAAAGTATATCTTAAGGCAACTAATACAGATATGTACAGAAGGGGGCTTAGGGTTATGTATGCGAAGCTTGTAGAATTCTAAATTCCAATAGAAAGTATTTAATGGGCCATACTCCGCCCATCTCATACTATAAAGCTATTTATGACCCAGAGTTTGACTTCAACTAAGTCCCACAATCTGTAGAGATTCTTTGAAGAAAATTGCCGAGAAAACGGGGATCGTTGGCGAAGAAGTTGGCCATTATTAAATTATCATGGAGGGATCATGACTTACGACTTCAATCCTTATTCCTCTCCCCTTCCTCCTGAAACTCAAAAGTGAAATGAAATCTAGCGGAAGATTCGTCTTCGGCCTCCTTTCATTTAATACTCCTCATGTTTTATAAAGACTCCAATTGGGATTTAGAGTTCCAACCTCAGCAATTTCTATTCCTCCCTCAGTGGAGGAACAGACGACGCTTTAATTCTCCCTAGAAATCCCGTAGAAAATGGATTATACCCAAGTCTGGTAAATTCCTCTTATGGTCTTTCAGGAGAATGGGATAATCATGAAGAAAGGGCGTGTGGAGGACGAGGTGAGAGGAGGCAAGAGGATTAGTCCATTATCCGGGTCAAGAAGAATGGGTCGGATGATCTCAGGGAAATTGAAATTGAATGGGAGAGTGAATCTGGGAATGATAATAATATAATCTCTTCCACTCCCACAAGGCGACTCGGATGAACCAGCGAGGGGAAAAAAGCCATAGTGAGGAGACAGATGTGATGAGCCATGGGATATCTCCTCCGCCTTCCCAACACATCAAACCTACACGAAGGCTCCCTGATCAAGAGAATGATGGGCAAAAGGGATCGCCTTCAATAGAATCTCCCTCATTGTTCGAACCTGTAGGCGTGTGTTTAGTGTCATTTTATCAGGGGAGACAAATAATGCTTTGGAGATAAATGTACTCTACTCGACTCATAAATAATCCTCATAGTTGAGGGATGTCAGAGAATGAAGCGATTAGAGTTCTATAGGGGAAACTGCGTCAGGTGGAGGCATAACATATTCTTTTATATCTGACTGCTTATGAGGGGGGAAAAGTGGACGTAAAAAGCAAAGACTTGACTTTTACTTACTTCCCTTTATGGGTGAGGCTTTAGGAGAAGAATAGGAAACACAATAGAGAATTTAAGAACTACAAAGTTTCATCAAGTCTTCTATTGTCCATTACAATGAGAATTGAAGCAGTTCAAATCGCTCCTTCTATTTGTCTCTTAATGCGTCTCTTCTCAAGAAGATCATTTCTTGATGATATCATTACCCTTCACTATTAGCTTCATTCGTTCCAAATAAAAGAAATACATATTAGCTTTTTAAATCTCGTAAGAAGGAGATAATGGCTCTTCAATTACGCCTCTCTTTTCTAATTTTTAAGACAAAGCACACGCGGACCTCCACTTGCACATGTATGGGCTCATCTGTGCTAATGTATTTATTACACGCACATGGACGTAATAATGAGAATGCGTAAAAGTGTGAGTGCAGGGTTTCAAGTCGATGATGAGGCATTCTAAATGCCCTGTAATCAAATATGGTTTAATCTTGTCTTAAGTCTCATTAGCTCCGCCGATGTACTATACATGATGCGTTCCATTAAATCTTCCCAACATTCATCCTCATCCCAAAGACAATGAAGTAATAATGATGGAATCGCAATCAGATATGTACACACGGCATTGTAAGGCGACTCAGGGCGGAGCTTCAATTTATCCCGGATGGCTGAAGAAGGAAA
This sequence comes from Neelides folsomi, assembly GCA_034687125.1. Classification (NCBI taxonomy): domain Eukaryota; kingdom Metazoa; phylum Arthropoda; class Collembola; order Neelipleona; family Neelidae; genus Neelides; species Neelides folsomi. Next base: position 11,192 of record JAQGBZ010000114.1, read on the forward strand.
TATACCTTAACGAATGTGTGAATTGAAATGAGTTTTCCGCATTCGACAATGACAATGAAGGGGGGATGAGTGTGCCTTTGAGGCTTAATTTGACTTAATGTGTGCCCTTCAGAGCCGACTTGAAGATAAAAGTGTTAAAAGCCTCTCATGAAGGTGTCAAAATAGGTTAACGCACTCCTCCGTCCTTCGAAACAAAAGGGAGTGGAGAGGAAGAAAAGACGTCGAATTACATTGACAGCTCGAATGGACAGAGTCAAGAGCGGAAAGACTCCCAATAATATCACAAGTGCCGAAAGATTCCCCATTCGCCGCTGCTCTCAAAAGAAGCCATAGAGGAAATGTGGGTTCTTCTTCCGCAACGAGGGCTGCCCATCCTGATGGGTTGATGGGGCTGGTGGGGGAATGAGCCCGAGATTGAATTGTGGATTTGAAGTGGAAATAGCGGAAGAGTGGACTCGTGTGGACTGCTGATCTCTTCTTCCGACCCTAACATAAATCGGACCAAGAATCACACATGTGACTTGGATTTACAATCCGCCTCTCATGAACCTCGGAGCCTCTCGGGTTCCAAACGGACCGTGGAGTTAAAGACTTCTCTGTTGTTTTTGCATGTGTAGAATTTAATGGGAAATTGTTTATTTTGAAAAGGCACAAGCTGGACTTGAGTGAGAAAACCGGATATGAGGTAAAGACTTTATTTTCCCTCTTTGCAGAGCTCTACTTCGACTTAATGCTCTCGAGGAGTGCGGCGTGTGTATATTTTTCGAATTTGGGCAAACCCCGAGGCTCTTTCTATAACTCACAAATGAGAAGTTGGAGCAGTGGAGTCAAGTAAGTAAGTAGGAGGAGAAACAAAGGTCCCTTTTCAGCTCTTCAATCACTTTCTTTGCGGGAAAGTTTTTGGCAGACTTGGGAGCTTTGGCTTTCTATGGCATATATGCTCACTTCCTCACGTGGATTGTGTTTACACCAAGGAGAGGAATTGAGGTTTCGAGGCTTGAAGAAGAAACGAGCCATTGAGCCCATGATGTGACTCGGAGGCATCAAACACAAGAGAAGGAGTGTTCAACCTTCCTCCTCCCAATACTAATAATAATCCCATCTACATATTTTCTTAATATAAGGTTCACGACGTCGGAGCCATTCCCTTTCTTCACAATTCCGTCCCCGATTATTATACACAAACATGAGCTATAATAATAAAGGATTACCTTGTTTGAAAGGAATTGAAGACTCGTGCCGCTCCGATGTTCCAGTTACTCTCAACTTTTCAGAATTCTTTCAATTTCCTTCAATTCTAGGTAATTTTAGCAAATACATGCAGGCACGTAAGCAATGGGAAATATTCTACAGTGGTTTGAATAAGGTTGTATAAAAGAGAAATAAATGTAATACGCATTTTATTTGATAAAGAAAATTCCAGGGGAATTCTCTTGAGATTCTTGTGAATGTAAAACCAAAATTGGATTCAATTTCCCTGACATACTCTTTTCCTAACATGGATATTAAATGTTTAGAGTGAAATGGAATGCATTATAAATTAAATGTCATTTTGCTAAAAGCATTTTTTCAGAAACACATGGAGGATTTTGAATGTGGAAGAAAGAACCTATTTGTCAAAGGAATGAAAGAAAAGGATACAATGTCAAATAGCGATTTCAAATGGTTTCAGAATTCAAACAAGGTATATTGCTTGTTGTTGAGCTAAAAATAAAATTTTAAGCATCATGCAAACCTTTCGCCCCAACACTTAATTTTAAAGACTCTCCAAGAATTTTGAGCTTAAATCATTTAATGTCTTATTTTACACATCTTCTACTCATAGCTCTAAAACATGAATTATAACTTTATTTAATGACGCATTAAGTAAAATTAAATATTTGTATTCTGCAGAGTATGAGTTTTAAACATACTTTTAATTAACAATTTAAGTATTATGTAATTCCATGAAACGATTTTTTTAATTTATATTTAATTTGTTTATTTTATGCAATACAAGCTCCAATTGTCGAATGTTATTTCAATGCCATATCTCTGAAATATTCTTTTGATATTTCCAAGCTATTTTTCTTGTTATTGAAGCAGTGAGAAATATGTTTTATTGACCAGTCAATATCTCGAAGAGAAGCAAAAAGGTCGAGGGGGAGTTCGGTGCACTTAGAGGTGAAGTGAGCCTTGGAAAACATGACTTAATCACCCTCGTCCAAGTGAAAAGTGTCGTGTCAGTGTGGAGGGAGCCGAACCTTCACTTCTGTTTCTTCTCTTACTTCTCCTCACTCTCAATTCGGTTATTAGCCACTCGAGTTCCCAAACGAACGACCCCTTCTCCGCATAAGTGGATGGCGAGGCCAAAATAGCCCTCAACCCATACTGGATTTGATATTGGGAATGTCTCGGATTTGTGTATGAATGGAGTCTGGAGTTATGGAGTAGTAGGGTAGGTTTTCCCAGCTGCTCTCAAGATTATGGATTGGAGGAGGAGAAGGCAACCTGAGAAGGAGTACGTGGTACAATGGACTCTTGAGCCACGACATGTTTGGCATGTCATGAGAGTGGAAAGGAGATGTGTGGTGGTGGTGGTGTCTTCGTCAAGAGTCGATGTGAGCCCATGGCCTGTCAGCAGGGTGCTATTCCAGCTAATTTCATACGCTTGCCCAACCGCGAACTCCTCAAGGATTCATCCACCAGGATCAAGATCCGGATGCTGAGGATGAAAGCCGAATCTCCGTCACCAATCTTCTAGCAGAGGAGCGAAGAGAGAAAGCCTCACCTCTGTCTTGCAGGATTATCATCTGGCATGCAGACTCATCACGATGACTCTATCTATCTCCACTGTTTTACAAAATACTCCTCATTTCAAGTAAAGAGTCACCAATAAATCGTCAGGCATTTAGGTGAAGGCGCCGAGTTCCAAACTACATAGGAGATGCGCGTTTGTGATCCATGAGGAAGCTCTTAACCTATGAATGGATGCATACATGCATAATAGAAACCCTCTGCATTTGTCTCTGTACATTACTTTGCGTCTCCTTTCTTCTCCTACATTCCAATTTTGGAAAGCGGGTGAGGGGAGGGAAATGAGAAAAGGCGATTCGAGACCAAGAGAAAGACATTTAACGCTCGAATATCCCATTTTGTTTAAGTAGCTTTCTTTACTCTCATCGTCCTCTTAAGAGACTCGGAGATGAAGAACCGGTGAGCATACATTCATATATACTGATACGTGTGCCTGAAGAGTGAAGAGGTCGGGGAATTTCATTTTCTTTCATGCATAATAGAATATTGAAGCTCTTCAAATGTTTCACATCTTCTCCTTATTCCTTACATTCTTCCCTTTTGGTTCAAATATCATAATTTCGCACATGAGTCCAAGAGACCGGCTGGGAAATGCTCATGGATCCATAGCTCTATAATATCACCTCATTTGAGACTCGTCTCATGAGCCGAAACAATATTCGGCCATGTGATATTTTTATGGTTCAGAAAATTCATTTTCACCAAGCTGAATAAAGTTGGGAATCGGAGCCGAGGAAGTTGCATAAAATATTTGTTCAACATACTAAATGTATGCTTACACATCGTTATAAAATATGAACTCGCATTCTCACACCTCTTCAATATGCCTACATAAGTACTCATATGGCGATATGGTCATACTAATGTGTACAATACACAATACGTTCGCATCTTTTACAACTTTCGACCTTTGTTCCTAGAAGAGTCGCGGAAGGTCCATAAAAGCTGAGCCTGGCCCGAGTTGAAGAACAGCAATTTAAGGACCCAAATTAATAGGTAGTTGTCTTAATGGCTCCCCCGAATGGCACTTACGCCATATAAGCAATTCGGAAGACGAGGATTATTAAGGCTTGCCTCTTTCACGGCAATATAATAATACAGAGAGAAAGTTTAGAGAAGGAAAATGAAGGGCACAAAGGGAGATTTCTCAAGATGACCTCTAGGCTTTACAGCCCGTCGTAACCGTAAAACACTCGGTTCGGATCACGCTACGGAAATCTCTCTTTGGCAGTGAAACACGTTTTTTCGCACGATGTTATCTCGAGAGGAGCGGATGAATTGTAATGCCCGTACAATTCCTTTAAGTGCTTGCAAATAAACGGTTTGATGAGAATACTATTCCAAATTAATTCCACTTTTACTTTCCGAATACAGGGAAATGTCGGGTTGGTCATTATTTCCTCTTACAAAACCACTTAAAGAAAGATTTTTATGTCAGCTTTATTGCCCATTTGTACATTAAATTATTAGTGTTTTGACTTTTGAGCTTTCATGTTATTATATTTGTAAGTTCGTCCTTTTAGCAGGTGTTAATTTTATGTATCTATCTGCACACAAATGCATAACTTTACAGGTATTTCAGCCCGCTCAAACTAATTTTAAACTTTGGCATGAAATAAAAATGTAATTTTTTTTCAAAATTACCATACATATACAAGTAGGTAAATATATTAAATATTTAATCTTGTTAGTAATGTTCATAAATAAAATTTTATTTATGATGTAAGTAGGTGGTCCCAATGTCCAATTTTGAATAGATAAGTGGATTCATGTAACAAATGAGAGAAGAAAAGAAACGAGAGAATTACATTTGGAGAATAATACAAATGAGATGATCAATTGGTTTTCGCTTACTCCCATAGGACCAGAAGTCTTTTTCCATGTCCTGGACTCGTAAGGAGACTCCTAAGTGTATGAATTGTAGTAATAAGTAAGGTCGTTAGAAGAGCTTTGTGAGATGTGAACAGCTCGAATCGCAGGAGAAACAAGTCAGAAGAGAAAACCTCGCATGTAAAGAAACTATCAGTTGCCTTAAAAGGGCCTTTCAACCAGCACTTTTTATATCAATTACAGCACACGGGTAGAAAAGCAGAATTGCGTGATACGGGCTTAAGCTTATTCTCGAAGAATGATGAGGACGAGGGGTGAAGCTCTCTCAAACTCCGAATAAAAGAAATGAGAAGTTGAACCAACGCAGCTACGCACTTCAATAGAAAGATGAGGAAGTGATAGTGAATCTACTCATATTAGGACACTTTTATCTCCATAAGTTGTTTGGGCCAAGAGGAGGACCTTAACTGCACATAGTAGCCATCTCCGTGTCGCGTCGCGCTTTATCACCACAATTTATGGGATTTCGCTTCTGCGGATGAATATTGTTTCCCTGTCAAGTCTCTTTATTACAGAGAGACCTTTACTCTTTCGAACCTACTTCCTCTCACCCCGCCTCTTTCAAAAGATGAAGGGCACCAGGAGAGTAAAAGTTCATGTTTGGATCTTTGTGTGAGTGTGTTTTGTGTATATGGGAAAAGGGCCGAACAGAAGGGTCCAGAGAGCCTTAAATGACATGTATGAAAGGAAGAGGAGGATTTAGACTCCTGCTCTCTGTCCCTTGACATCTGTCCTGAGTAAATCACACTCTTCTCCCCGTGCATTACGATGGAAAATAATGAAAGTCCATTCCGCAGTTGTAAAATAAACAATCCTCATCGACTTTTGAGATCGAGTCAAGAGTAAAAAATTGAGGGTGTTCTTTTACTAAAAATCCCCATATTTTCTTTCCCTCTCAAAAGGCTCATCACTCCCATCCATGTGTGAGTCTGTGTGTGTGGTGTGCGGTAGATTTGAGTCTTTTGTGTACGCTGGAAGACCTCTTAGGCTCCGAGGATTACAAATGGAAATAGGATTGAGAAATTAGGGTAAATGGATTGGAGAGAGTTTGGAATCTCTCTCTCGTCTCCTATGTTTTCTTCCTCAAATTCCCAAATAAGCTTGAAGAGATAGAAAAGATTTGACCGTGTAATGGAGAGAGTAATAATATAAAATATGTAATGCATACTCCCGATCCTGCCACAAAGAATGAGGGGTTGATCTTGAGGGGTTCATATCTCTTCAAAACATCTTCAGCTGTGGAATGAAGGGAGGCTCCCTGGATATTCCCTTGTTTTAAAGGGGGGAACAAATGCTGTGAAGTTGAAGGGAAAAGTGTCTGTTTCTCACCCTAACCCTTTGACCCCCGTTCTGGAAGGTAACATTAATTTTGTGTTCCTGATGGATGATGATTCACATAAAAAGTGGCTCTCACCTCGCGACGGCGGTGGCCGCAACAGACACACACTCCACATAGGAAGATCTGATTCCCATTTCCTTCCCCCCCTTCGTTTGGAATGGAGTCTTTAAAGCTCCTCAAGAGCCCCGTCTCCTGGGGAACTCTAATCCGCATTCATATCTTCGGGAGTCTCGAGGCTCAATCTCGACATTGCTTTAGTTAGCAGCGGTTCCCTTCCGCGGAATTGCCCACCATCCATCCCGTCGAAAATCCAATCCCTCCCAGACATTCTCCTAGGTAAGCATCTAACCCTTGAAAAGATCGGAATAGAGAAGACGGTGAGAGGGTGGCCGTGTTGGGAGCATCCATCTACATCTTCATCCATCCATCCAACCATTCATTCATCTCAAGATGAGATCAGAGTCCACTCTCCCGCGATTCATCCAATGATTCAATCCAATCTGAGCCATCAGCCGACTTTTCCCTCTTCACGTCCCTCATTTCAGTCATTTCATTCACATGCCAATTCTTTATAATCTTGGGTAAAAAATACGCATCATTTTTTCGAACCACTTAAATGCGCATTTTCTCCGAAATCCGATATTTTTACAATTTCCTTTTTGATCCCTGTGTAATAACCTCCTTGTGGAATTCCGTGGGTTTTATACGTAGTCAAGTACGCATCCTTGAAGAGGGCGAAATAAAGATAAGAATTCTATCAGGAGGAGACAGCGGAAGGAACTTTCGATGTCACCGACTTCTTCTCTTTACCTAGCCCAACTCAATATCCGTCTCCATTGGTCGGAAGGAGTCTCCTCGTCTGCGGCAGTGGATTCCAATATCTCCCTTCATTCCACCCAATATAATTTTATATGGGAGGATCGGGGAAGAAAGATTATCTTCCCCCTGGTTTTTTCACATAATATCGAGAAGAGAATGTAAACAAACGCGGTCTAGCTCACCTCCGGTATGACATATGAGACCAATATCTTTGGAGTCATGAAAAGACTCTTTGCCAAATACCAAGGCCCGGTCGTATGAATACAATGCTCACTAACAGGAACCGGGTATGTTGATGATGTTCAAGACGGCGGCGTTTCTTAAGATGGGCTAAATGCAAGGTTGAATCCATTCGGTTCGGAAGCGGAGCAGGAGACAGCGTTGTCACGGACCGCGGATTTCTCCTTCCTTCTTCTTACGATTTTACGGCGAAGAAAAAGGAGAGAATGGAATAAATAATGGAGAAGGGCAAGGGGGACGGAGGAAAGCGAAGATAGGAAAATCCTCCAGTAGGAGCCAGTGAGCATATGAGGGAACCAAGTTGAGGAGGGTGAGGGCTGTGGAGGATCACCCTTCCCTGGCTGCTGCTCCGTCCACCGACTTCTCCCTGTTGGTAGTCAGACGAAGACCGTGGTCGGTACAACACCTCACACGCTCCGTCTCTCCGTTTCTTCAGCCCCTCGCATGTGCTTCGAAATACTCCGTTCTGTCTCATTAAGCTTCTATTACATATTCGGGAAGGATTGAGTGAGGATTTGAATATTGATTCCCCTCGTCTTAACATTCAAACCACACGGAATCTCGAGCAAAGACAATAAAACCACAAAAGTGAGTTATCAACCCCTTTGCCCTTCCGCTACAATAATTCCCAACTTTATGATTCCATTTATATCGTTAGCATTCAATTAAAAGGAAACTTCATTATTCCAATTCCCTCAATCGGCAATTCCAAATCCCCCATTGTGGACGATTCCTCATTCAAATTTTATTTCAACGGACTGTTTCAATTTTGAGCATAAGTCTTCTTTTGTTTGGAAGCTCTAAAGGTAATTTCATTTGTCCATTAGGAAACTTTCATTAATTCTACATTGAGGAATAATTTAATTTTTACAAACAAGAAACTTGTTATGTTATTTATAGTTTAATAGAGTGCTTACTTGTATAAATTGCACATTTACATATTACCAACATTAGACATTTTTAACGATTGAGCACTACTGTCTTGAAATTAGAAATATAATTAGCTTATTTATTGCTTATTATGGTTCCATTTAAGAAGTTGGAAGAAGTTATGAGGCTTCGCCGTCAGAAATTTATAACGTGAGTCGCCAAGTGGAATTAGAAACGTAAAGGATTGAGTCTAAAACCCATATTGTTTGTTTATTACAACATTATGCAAATAAAATAGTTGTAGCGCAGATAAAGCATGTGAAAACATTCAGGTATCTGCAAAGAAGGTCTCTCCTTGGCTTTCTAATACAATATCACTAGTTAGTATAAATATGGTTAATATTTATGGAGTCGTAAGTTACAATAATAATGTGTATTCGAGATAGTATTTCTTAATTTACGCAATGAGGCAGTATGGTAGGATTGAGAAAAATGCCTTATTCATTTTGTCCATTGAGCCTTTTGAACCATTTGCCATATTGAAATGTTATTGGAATTGAAGGGATTTTAGTTTTAGTCAGCCTCTAATACTTTCGTAATGGCTTAATAGATAATAACAGTTTTTCTTAGCCACTGAATAATTCATGAGAGTTTCTTTTCGCATCAAAGTATTCAGAATGAATTTGAGACAGAGCTTGTTTGGCTCGCCTTCTCTCTTCTTTACGATCCTTTTCCTCTCCTGACAAAGGCAAGTGTTCGAGGAGAAGGATTCTCACCAGAACGCATATCTTGGCTCCAGCCTCATCTCCCATTCCGATTCTCATTCAAATAACTCTTCTATCTGTATCTTATTAGAATACGATTTATTTATTCATCGCCCTCTGCTCCTCCTCAATGACACTCTGATCGAAGCTGGAGATAATTTAATGAGGAAGCCGACTAACAATTTAATTGGTGCAAAGTAGTGGCACACCTTATCCCTAATAAAATGGCCAATAAATAAAAGAAAGGAATGTGCACAAGTTGTTAGCATTGCGATGGAGTGCCAAATTGAAGCTAACTCAGCTCTGCCTTGGTTCACTCTCCGATTTCTGGCTCCTGATCCCAATGTCAAGTGTCAAAGGAAAACAATATATCTTTTCTTGAATCATAAAAGACAGAATCGGTTTATTTTCCAGTCAAACTCGTTAAATCAATCTTTAGATTTTCTATCAGTTTGGATCTCAAAAGTAATTTAAATTTTGTATAAGGAAACGGGAAAGATAAGTAGAGAATTCTCTACGCATACCCTCACATCTCTTCAACACTTTTAAAACCTGCTGATGCTTATCGAGTGAGATTATCAACCTCGAAATATTCACAATCGACGCGATTCACACTTGCACTTCTTACCAGTATGTACTTATAAAATGAGGATGCAATGGGGTTATTGCACATGATGTGTATTTTGTGTTTCTTGAAGTTCATCAACTGAAGCCACTCAGCATTTTCTCTCCTCATTTTATCTCTTTTCAAGCTAAGGAAATTTCAATCGCATTCGTGAGAAATCACGAATGTAAATTATGGAGTTTGAGGAGATACAACTCAGTGAACGTACCTGGAGTCAAAGAGGTGTTCATGAAGTGAGAACCATGGATTAATTTGAAATAATTTGTTTGATGCCTAAAGGCACTCTAATGCATTTCAGTTTCATTTAGAGTTACAAGAAAAGGAAGCTTCGTGACCTTGTATGGGAGCATATGTATGAGGAGGTGCATAATTTATTTTAGATTTCAGTATAAATATCCACGTTATCTTCCCAAACAGCTTCGTGAATTACATAAAGGCGAGAGGGGTGGTGTGGGCTGGGATGTGAATGCAAATCCAGCAGAGCAAGAAGAGCCTTTTTGACAGTTTCCTCTGGGGTTGTTCAATTTGAATTGTTCCAAGTGTTTTACAATGAGAAGAGAGATCAGATGGATGAGGGATGAGAGAAGATGGAAAAATAGAGATAGACACATTAATCATTCAACCGTCCAACCAAATTTTATCTAGTAATAGTGGCAGAGATAAAATTTAAGTGAAACAGGCCATCGGCTATCCAGCAATAAGACCCTTTAAGTTTTGGACAACCGAAACAGAAACCCCAGTCAGTCCAAAACACAATTATGCCCTCGTATGAAGATGATGAGATAGGAACGGGGATCCAGTCGTTTATAACTGAATAAATCCATCGCGAGGGATTCCCTTAACCAAAAGCCCACTCAAAATGTATTTGTTAGCATGAGGGCAAGGGTCGAAGGGCTGGAAATTTCAGAAGTGCCATTTTCTCTTCCACTTTTCATTTGTCAGAGTCCATTACTTTTCTGTAAGTGCAAATGGCGATGGCTTACTCACACTAGGAGTCTGATTTCTCCTAAAGGATGAAAAATCATAATGCAGCTACTAATCCAAACCCCAATGTTAATATTCATGCTATAACTTTTTTCAAATATATGAATATTCCATACAATTCCACTATAAATACATAACAATACATATAAGGATATGTACCATGAGTACATTTGTATTTTTGTATGGAAGCAATGAATGAAAATACATAATAATAAGGTATAGCAAGTATTACATATATGGAAAAGCTAATAAGCCTCAAATCTGTATGACATATAGTACAACATGGTTAAAATATATTATTATAACAATATGCGGAAGAAGAGCTTTGGTCTGAATTCGGCGGATTGGGTCGCGTGGCAATTGAAAACTCTGTTTGAATCTTTTGTTCCTCCTCTCCCCTTCCTCCGAGAAAGAATGCATTCATTTCTGTCGGTCCCTCTGAAAGAAAGAATTGATGAGATATATGAGTCCTTTGAAGAGATTGAATAGAACATGGGTCCTCAATGAGTCTCGCTCATCTCGTGGCAGGCGGTTCGGCTTTTCACTCTCCTTCCGCCTTTCGACGGCGTCAATCTCCTCCTTCCGCTTGACCGATTCCCATTCACTCCATTGGGTCAGGGAGTTTGAGACGGAAACGTATGAATTACCCATTACCCAACTTGTTTCACATTTCTTTTGACGTCTCCATTTGAGCTTGGGCCCTTCAATGGGAGAGAAAAAAGCTGTTAACTATATTTAATAAACTTATTGCCTTTTACCAATTATTCCTCAACACCCTCGACTACTTATTTAGTTACATCCGCATCGACCATGCAGCCATTCCCGAAGTACCAATTATAAGTTGTACTCATTTAATTTGAATATATATGTGAGTGATGTGAGTCAGCTCCATTCATAAAATATTTATTTATATTATCAAACTCCCCACTTCATTCATCATTGGTATTTATATTATCAATAATTCACGATTCATTATCCACCTCCGCAACGGTTCTATGGACTTATATCAATTTTAAAGCTATTGAGCAAACAGTCTGACGGACCCTGGCACTCAGCAAATATAGGGGTTCCCTATTTGTATTCACAATAATTTATCTTCAAAGCCGAGATTACTTTGTTGAAAATGTAAATTTTCGTTTTACTCCCATTCCCTGTTCCGTTTGTAGAAAGTAAAACTTGATGCTGATAAGGCAGGAATAAAGTTAATAGTTAATTTAGAATAAATAGCTCAATTAGTAGTGCAAAACTCTTATGATTATATTATATAAATAAATAAGGTCTTCTTTGCCAACTTGCCCCACTCTTCTAAATCCCATTCATAGAGTCAAAAGGCTATCGCAAAACAAGGTCTTTTGCGATAAATTATCAAAGCAACAATGCAATTTACTCCGTTGAACATTTTGAGAGCATTAGAACTAATGTAGATTCCACATGAGAACATTAAGTATCTATGTACTTTATTTTTTATATTAAATATATTTTATCTACATACTTTGAACAACGTTAAGTTATATAATACACTATTATGTAAGTAAGTATAGTATAAGAACAGGATTTAATCCCTTTAAGTATTTAATTTATATACTTAAAGCCTTGCTATAAATATTTTTGCTGTTTAAATTCATCTGGAGAGAGATAAATTTTGTATCTAATGTTGCAAGCATATATTTGTTTAGACATTTATCCTTTTTGAATAAAGTTGTCGCCGTCTCAGGTTTCCAAAACAGGCTCCTTCCTGTATAACCGCTTTTATGCTTCAGATTTGGCGACTCATTTGACTAATATTTTCACACGAACAACGATGACTTTCCTAATTCCCAAATACAGCTCATTCTGTGTAACTCTTACAATTTAACATTACCTGCTAATACACAATCTGCACGCTCAAATGAAATCTAGAAATAGTTATGGGAGAATAAATGAACAAACAATCTCGCACAGACCCTCCAAAACTCCCTATCTTTGCTTATTGCTCAAGTGACGTTTGTGGGCAAACACAGAATAGAGGAATTCAAAGTGAAAAGTTATGTTAAGGCAAGACGAACATTAATTCGAGAGATTAGCAAACATACATGTAGAAGAAGGGAGAGAACCAGTGGGAGGAATGTCACATATTCTCTTTCCAGCACTATAATTTATTTGCAATTGCGGTTTCGCATTCGTAAATAAGTGAGAGGGAGAGAGAACAGAGAAGGGGGTATAATTCGAATAAATTTTAGGAACTCACTCCTGAGTATTTTCTCTTATGTTGTGTGTCGCCTCGAACGGCTTAACTCGTCGGAATCCCCCTCTTAAACTCCGCATGTATTCAAAGTGAATTTCTACCTATGTAGTGAATACACACAAGCTGGGCAAACTTGGGCGGTGAATAATGCAAATGGTAATTGCCAAAATCCATTATCTGAAGACGGTGTATAGAAAGGGCCCGTTCCTCCAAGTTCCCATTACCTCAAAGATCCAATGGAAAAGTACCTTGCATGCGTTCTGCGGTGTTTGGGAGTGGATATTCCATCCACTGCATCATTATTATTATTATTACGCATGCAAAAGACTGACCCTAAATCGAGTTGGGACAAAGACAATACGCTCCGTTAAGACAGAAGAGAGGTGGGCCAGAGGAGTCTAAAAGACTGCGGAGGAATCTTTTAGATGAAAAGTAAATCGAGAGAAGGACTCGGCTTAAGTGCACAGTAAATAACTATTCCATTTACTACGGTCATTTTTATTCCGAGGAGTTCCGTCCTCCTCAAGAGTTCATAGCCCATGTTATCATATTTAAAGTTGGTCCAGACGTGGTTTGGTGAATGAGATATCAAAAGTTCTCCTACATTCTCGGGCTCGTCCCACTAAACTGGCTTGTTTACATTGGTCATCTTTCTCCTCCTGTGAGATCTCAAGCCATAACGATCAGAAGGATAAAAAACTTCACTTTTGTGTATTTTAGTAGGAGACTCTGAAAGTTGTTTTAGGATGAAGATTTTATCGCTTAGTACGTCAGTCATTCGTTCGCCTTCTCCGCCCTCATCATATTCATTTGCCTTTAGTAGAAGTGAAATATGGGAGGTTGGTTTTTTATATAAAGTTAAATCCTATATCTTATTACACCAACTTGCACATTCCTCATCAGAGGCTGGCTCGGAAAGGAGGTTGGACAAAATATACATAAATGTGTAGGTGCAGGGAAATTTGACCCGCTCATTTAACAAGACTTTGTTCACTTTAAAGGAATGAGTAATTGTCAATCAATTCTGATTTCCCATCATTAGCCTTTGAAGTAACGCTTCTTTCCTTCTTTTGACTACATTCTATACGTAGATTAGAAAAGGGGCAGGGAGTGGATAATATTTATGGAATTGCATTTGTTTGACTCAAATGGAATAATGAAAGTGGGATTTAGAGGGTTCAGTGCCTCAAAAGACCCATATTGGATTGATTATAAATTACATGTTGTGCTTTTCTCAAATGGGAATTGAAATGACTCTTCTATTATTTATCTCCAGTGGAGGGGATAAGGAAAGCGAATTGAGATATCTTCTATAAAATAATAAAGGATTTTCTTTCTTTTCAGCCTTACCAGTGAATTCATCTCCTGTGTTTCCACAAGGAAGGAGTCGAACGAAGATCGACCGAAAGTCCAGTCCTTAAACTGTAGTTCATGGTTGTCTTTTCCTAAGCGACTCCTCCTCCAACTCTGACAGGGAAAAGACGGGGAAAGAAGAAGACACTGAATTATGTCGACTCATCCATTTTAGCCGACTTGGGTCTTCCCCATCGACGAAATCATCGGGAGCCGAAGTGTGTAGATCTTGAATTCTCTTACGCCATCACGCCTCCCTTCTTTTCCACCTATTCCAAGATGGATGGCTGAATATTATTAAAAGTGAATGAGGAAATAACGTCAATTTGAAGAGTGGCGGGAGAGTAAACTCGGGAGTTTAGAGACAAAGGACCTTCTTCCGCTCCTCATTAGGGACGGTTCGGTTGGAGTCGTGCTTACGAGAAAGAAAAATAATTGCAACACTTGAAGTTCTTCAATTCCTTTTTAGGATCCAGTTCTGTGTTGAAGTGTTCCCACCACAGCGTGTTACATTGAACTACATAATACTTTATTCATCGGAGTGCTAATAATATTTCTTCGGAAATATTCCCGGCTCTGTAAGTAATAAGAATCCGTTGGGCGGGAAGGCTTTAACCAGCCACCAATTTCCTTCTTCGTCTCCTTCCCAGAAAATGTGAAAAATGAAAAGTGCAGACGTGGCACTCAGGATTCTCCACATCTCCTGGATTGCACTCTGCTGCTCGAGTTTTGTCGAAGGTAAGAATCTTGTTGTTGTGTAATTTTTCCCCTTTTCTCTTTCAACTTATTCCTTGAGTGAGAGAACCATTAGTTTCACTCGCGCATTACGCTCGTAGATTATAAGGGGGTTTTCCGGGAGAGTAAAATGGAATCCCGTGATTACTAAATCAATGAGAAAACGTTGTTCTTTGTAAATATATTAGTATTTCGGAAGGTTGTATTAAACCTTTAATGTCTTTCTCCATATTTATTTTCCCTATGTGCCTGTACTTATACTTATGGAGCTGGATTGAAGCTATGTTTGTGTTTGTCCTCGAAGGCTCCGACTAGATGACGGCATGGCTGTGTCATGTTAATTCCCTTTAGCAAATGAAGGAAAATGGAAAAGAGAGTGTTGAAGGAGCTTTGGCTCTATGAACCAGGGAGATCAAAGCAAAAGAGTCCAAATAAAGAGCGACAAAGTCGGACGGCGACTTCGAGACTCACCGAGTAGAATGAATGATAGAAAAGCATGGACATGTATGGAAATGGAAAATCCTCATTAAGTTATGAAAAATGCGTGGATCTTTCATACTTGTCTTTTGATATCCTCCGCGTGTACTTACATTAGAAGAGCATTTTTTACCATCAGAGAAACCCATTAGTTAGTAGAGCTATCTTGATTCAAGGCATTCGTCTCCTCATTTCTTTAATCATTAGACGAGGGGAAGAGGAGTAGCTGGAGAAGAAAGGCTGTTCTTGTAAGGCCTCCAACCAAGCTTCCCACTCCATGCAAATACCCAGTAGTCTCCATTAAAGACAATTGCTTCCATTGTTTGTCTCGATTACTTGATAAATCGTTTCGAAGCAGATCATTTTTCTACCTGCCAGAATGATAATCATGTCAATTAATTTGAAATCCCTCATCGTATATAAATTTATTTCCACTCCTCTGTTGGTTCTGTTTCAAAGTCTTTGGACAGCTCCTTTTCCTTTCATCACGCAATGGTCATTAGTCGATCAAAAGCAGATTGCCAGCTAAAGATCCGCCAATTTAACGCAGCCTCACAAACGGCTAAATAGCCAACTCATCAGATGTTCCTATCTGCCCAAAATGGCTCAATCATTTATGAATCCATCAACAACACATGCTGCTGCTCCGAAAGAGAAATTAATGCTTATAACTTTGACTCTGACACAACTGGGTCATTTTGATTATTGCTAAAGCCGATTCAGCCTTCACGCCCTACTATTAGATCATATTAAATGATTGACGTTTGAAATTTAAACTTCTGGCTGTCATCGCTATTCTTTTCATCATCCCAATATGATTTAATGAATATTCTTATCCTGTCAATTGGAACAATAAGCCACTGTATTAAGTTATTTGGACTTTTAATACTTTATTACATGGTTCGTAATCTTTAAAAGTAAAAAATATTATTTGTATTTTAATTTTTTAATATTATCCTGTTTGCTACTTATAAAAATAAATTATTGATGTTGTACAACACAATGTACAATATTATAAAAATCTCTGCGAATCGGGTTTAAAGGGTTTATGAATACTATCAATATTGTAAGGCAAATAAATTTTGAGTTCACGTTATTGTTAAGTTTGATCTTATCGAGTGCAAGATTAAGTTAATCCTTACGGATCAATAAATACATAAATTCACACTTTCACGCATGTACTTGCGGTGTTTTTATGCTTATTTTTTTACTAGGTACCAAAGGTTTTATGTTATATGTATGTGTAGAAGAAGTGTTAACTTGTAAAATTGACCTATAATTTACAATGATTAGAGGCTCAGTAATTCTAATCAAAACAAAGTTATTTCAGTTTATTTTGATTTATGCTTTATTTAAAAACACCATTAAAATATTTTCCAATTATCAATAATTCGTAGATATCTATTTATTTAGCTCAATAAGATAATAGAATTCTTTAAATATTATTTTAATGAAGTCATAATTATATCCTTTCGGGAACATGTGTTTAACAATGAATCTTAAAAAAATCTTGTTTTTTGAATACTACTACTCGTATATTCTTTTAAATAAGTAGCTTTTGATTGAACTTTAATTTAAACTTTAATTTAAAGCCGAGGACAATGGGGAATTCAAATGGAAGAAAAATATAATGGGAATCGATAGGGGATTCATGGGAAAATGACGAGAGTGATTTACTTTTGAATTGATTCACTATCATCATCTTTATTAATGGGAAAACCGTCAAGCCCAGGAGGTTCGAGAAAGAATATCGGTTTAAGTGAGTCGTGAAATTTAGGGATTCTTGCATTTGAAAGGAAAATGAAAAATAGGAATGATAATATTTGATCTTTTATGGTGGAAGATAAATACGAGTATATGGGAGTGAGAAGAAGAGAATTCGATGTCGATATGCAGAGCTCAGCTTTTGGATTCAAAAGACGGAAAGTAAACATAATTTTTCATCTTTCATCACTCGTCTGGCGTTTGTTAAATTCTTGGTATGGTCTAGGGAAGGTTAAGGCCCGATCCTTGTTATGGATTTTTGTCTTTTTCTGACTTTTCCTTCGGGAAGGCTCAGATGTTCCTCTTTCAATTTCCAATTCGGCCTCAAGCCGGCTCAACTGGAGCATGGACAGTGCAAGGATTATTTTCCCTATTTTTCGTGTAGAAGTCAACTGTGAGCTGAATGAATAAAGCCATGTGTCCTCCTCCTGCTCCGCTTATTCACTCTCCCAATATTTTACAACTGGGGTTCTATTCAGACGGTGAGTTTGAAAGTCGGGTCAGGAATATGTAAACATTCTCCGGTCGTGCATTCTATGTAGTAGGATGAGACGACTCCTTCTTTTAAAGGTTCAAAGGATAAGTCTGGTTAGCCACGAAGGAGAAATCAAAGGTCGTTCTAACCAAATTCTTCCCCTCCCTTTACCTTTAGGAATCAATAAAAGCTGATAGGATTCTCCATTTTTATTTTAACTTCCGCTACATTTTATTGGACTTTAATGGATCCAATCTCCCTTTTGGGCTGAAGTTGAACGTAATAGACAAATGGTCGTGTTTTGAATGAGAAGAAGTTGGTCAATATCAATATATTGGTATACTTATTCAAGTATGTGTTTTCCTTCCCTCTTCCTGGTTACCTCTTCGACGGCATCGAGCCCCAGTTGCATGCGAAGGGATTCTAAAAAGAAAATATCCTTTTTCTAAGTGTTGTTGATATTATTGTATGATTGAACGGCCCCCCTGTAAAGACTTGATAATGTTCCCATTTGGACCTGTGTGAGAGAGAAAAAAGGAATATGAAATGGGGAGTCAAAGAAGGAGTAAACGCTCCTTATCACCTTCTTTTCTTCTTCCAAAGGCTCCCCTGCATATAAATGCTCACTTCTTGCGGAGATTAAAAGGAGAGTTGGTTTGGAATCGTTGAAGCCTTTCTTTTTATTCACAATTTCCTCCCTTGGATTTCTTTTTTTCCAAACCGATGGTTTTAAAATGAACGGATGGGTACGAGAAGGGAGGGGAGATTCATAAGACCATGGCAAATCTCGTTTCCATATTAAATAAATCCATATAGGATTATTTTTAATTGGATTTGATTGTGAAAGGAGTACACTCTTTTTTTCATCCTGTGTAAATTATTTCTACATTCAATTTCAATTCCTTCATGAAATGAGAACCACATTCATAAATAAACCCTTGTTTGTGTGCGGTGAGGGTGAAGTTTCAAAGTTTTCCTCTTTATTTCTTTCATTCGAAGGGGGTGAAGGGGAAGGTGGCGTTTCTCCGCCCATTATTGCATTCCAAATGACTCGAGTCGTCACAATGAGAAAAGGTAGGGATTTCCTTGTGGAGACAGAAGGAGAGTTAGGGTACAATAATCCTCATCTGAGAATCAGGAGTTTGGCAATGGGAGAATGACTCCTATAGCGGTGGAGTGATGCAAGGGCATTTCCCCATTATGCATTATAGAGAAGGAGGAGGAGAAGGAAACGGGAATTACGATCTTGGAATTGAATTCTACTTTTCCCCGATTCACACGCGAAAATACTTTCTCCCTCTTCAACTAACTATTTTCCTTTTCTTGTGTGTATTTCGAGGACCGGCTTTTCCTCCTCGCTGTGTTGTGCGTAGGACCGAGGGTGTGCCGTGGAGTATTGCTCTTGGCTCTCTTCCCCCTCTCCCTGCGTGCCAAGACTTTTCGTGTTTCCTAAATCAAATGTCCAACACTTAGGTTTATTATCTCCATGCCAACTCCCTCGAAGGAGAGGTAAGGGAAGAGTAATCGCACAGGAGGGAGATACACAGGAGAGAAGAAGGGAGCCGAATACAACTTTGGGAGATCATTGTAAAACATTCGGTGTGTGTCTTTATTTTCAAACAGTTGACGACATGTGAGAATGTACTCTCATCCTCACAGTCTTTTATGATCGCACTGCCCTGTTCCACGCTCTCCTCATTTGAAGCCCATAAAAGAAGTAATTTAGGAGTGTATTTTCCCTCATTTGCTCCATGAACTACAGGAGGGAAACAAGGATTTAAAAATTCGCTCTTGCTTCGTTCCACTCACCGAGAACCTCACACGATTGCGGAAGTCGGGGTAGTTGAGTTTCCTCATTCACGACTGGAACTGATTGCCTTGAGCTTATTAAATTGCCCTGGATTGGATTAAGATAGGATGAGGGATGAGGCCGGGAGTTGAGCTCGAAGGCCCGAGGTCTGAGGTGGGGAGGAGCAGAGTGACTTGATATCTTGGTTCACTAATGTAATTACAGGTTAATCTTCCCTACTTTAATTGAACTTGTGTTTCTTCCATCATTATCCTTCCCGCTGCTCGCACGTTTCTTGTAGCCCATACTCTCCCACCAGGAACCTGGGAAGCTCTAGGGGGAGAATTTCTGACTCATTATGGAGAACATGTGTTGTCTTTAAGAAAGAAATGAGATTATCTCGTTGGCATTCAAGTTGATTCAAGGGGGAAAAATCATTTTGCCTCCTTCTTTGCTAATGCTAGGAAAAGCTCCGGCGGTGAAGACGAAGGTCTTGAATTTAGATTGACTCGAATGGTGATGACACCAAGTGTTCTGGATTAAAAGGGGTGAACCTCCTCCGACCTCGTCAGAAAATGAGAATTTAATCTCACCCTTTGACTTGAATCAAGAGAGGAGGAATTAAGAGAATGGCACTTTTTCATTAAATCCCTCTTTTCATATTGACCGGCCTTGCTCTTTCCTTGTTGTTTTTTTGTCACTGGAGATGAAGCGATGAGAGAACAGCTGTGAAAATTTATGACAGCTTCAATTCCAATCCTCCCATCCTTAACACAATGTGAATGTGAGGGAAAGTAAACTGCTGTTTGCTCAATTTCCAGTCATCCCTCCTGTCCTCATCCTGATAGAGTCGGAAATAATAAGGGGAATTGCAAACCTTTCCTCTTTATTTGCCAGAGCTGAAGGAAGATAAATGGATTGAAAAACCTTCAAACTCTTTTCTTCCCTCCACAATGGTCTTCCAACGAACTCATTATATCAAATACCTACACTTTTTTCATAATTTGTTCGTGCATTATTCAGAGGAGTCATCATCTTGTAAAAATTGGACGATGGCATTCACATTTAGGCATTCACATCTTCTATTTATTAGATGTTGGAAATTCAGATGAGGACGAAGAAAAAAAATCATTTTTTCCTTCGCTGCTTTATGATGGCATATTAGTCTCATAATAAGTAAGAGTTACAGAGCGAGAAATAGTAACTACTCGTATGTACAAACTGGAGGCGAAAAAAGTTTTCTCATGGAAAGTCACGACAAGAAGTCGGCTTTTTGATTTTGGATAATTTTTTGTTCAGCCGCTTGTTCTTTGCGGGACTTTGCCTCTCCTCTACAAATACTTAATATAAAGTTTAGACAAGGGAAAGGCGCCTTTACTAACAAATAGCCCTTCTGAGTTCTCTGCAGTCAGTTTGAAAAATGATGGGCTTTTGGCCCTTTGGAAATTTATCCTTTGGTCCTCTGTTCGAATGAGGAAGAAGACGAAGGATCGTAATAATGAAAAGACGCGGGAAGACAAGGAAGGGTGAGTCTTGAATTGTAACGAGCTCCCCAACATACTCCGCCCTCGCCTCGCTAAACTGAGGGAGCAAAGTGTTGATGAGCTGGAATTTAATTCAATGTTGGGGGAAGGAAGGAAGCCTCGTCCTGGAAGGATGTTTGCTCAAGGAAATGGGGAAAATAATATTAGACTTTACAATTTGACTCACATCCAAGTTTGACACACTCTTTCATTCACTTTTTTAACCGATGAACCACTTTGGCCGCAATTGTGACATATGACTCGCCTGGGTCACATTTTCATCATCTCGGTTTATCGCTTCTCTAGTGGAGGATGAAATGAGCTCTCACCACGTTTTCCTTCAGTCTTCTTAACAACTCTTCCCTGCGGAGCGTCAACATTAGTTCATTTTCATTCTGGAGATTGAAGCCCTGGTTTTATTACTATCCAAACACACGGGAAAAGACAACAATAGTCGCCACATGTAGATAGGAAAGTCTCGTGAATTATTCTCCACCCACTCACTCCACAGTGAAGTTGACTCTCCAACTTCTCCACTTTTTTCCCCTTCCTTCCCTATTTACAGTTCGGAGCACAAAGAACCGACTCCCTCGGCTCATTTCATCGTCCGGGTAAGAATGAATAAAAGGCATATATATATTTGATAGAGGAGAGCTCAGGAAAATTTCCCCTGGTTAGAGGCATTAATATAACCTAACAGGTACACGGGGCTTACGCGTGTAATATTCCACCGATGTGAAATGAGAGGGGGAGAGTTGAGTTGAATGGAGAATGGCCAATGAAGGTGTCTTCAGTAGGGAGCGGAGCGGCAAAGACCCCTCGGTCCCTTGGGAACTCTCAAACTGGCTTCACGGAGTTGTATAGGTTTTGAGCGATTGTTTCGGATATTTGTTACTTTCAACGTTTGCTCGCCAACCGACGACGGCAAAGCTCGTGTCCCATGAGACGACGAAGGCCAAAGGCATCCCTCCCCACCCTAATGGACCATCATATAATAAGGCATGAAATGAAAGACATGTCATGTAATTTGGTGAACCCTATTAGACAAAGTTTGTGTGTGTGTGTGTGTATGTGTGGGTTTTATATGATGGGAACGGTCCGATTGGACAGAGAGATGAAGTTTCCTCACCCTCAACACCATCAATTCAAAACCACAAGAGACCCGTCTGGCACTAATACTAGAATTGGGTAAATCACCGCTGGGTTTTTGAAATAAATACAATTCTATTTTTTACTTATTTGTAAATGAAAAATGAATTCCTACTATTGTTCATGTCTAGTACTTTATGAACATATGAGGGGGTAATGTATGAGTTTGCACACACAGGAGCATGGAAAACTCATTTCACAACCTGCTGAGAGATAATTTCATTCACCACCCTCCTAAACCTCTATTTGACTCGATTAGTAAATGCCCAACCCAAAGGAGATATATCAAGTTTAATGTCCGAGTACTTGTCTACTTAATCCTTTGAGTATTGAAAAGAAGAGAAATCAGCCGAACAGAAATTGTTGAGACTGATCAGGGTCCAAAGAAGTTTTACCAATCCTTTCTCACTTGTTTCTATATTTGGTCTTGTTTCCCTTCATCGTCGTCGGTCCATGGGCTGAGTAGATAAAAAGCAAATCCTTTCTAAGCTTTGAAGGATTAGAAATATGAACAGACGCCGAAGCTCAGTCTGCGTCAGGGGAGAAAAGGCGAACCGCTCCGTCGGGTCGAACTAATAGATTCATATTATACTTTTACTCTCATAGTTTTATTGTGGGGTCTCGGAGATAATTCGTATAATGGAAGTCCC
The DNA here is from genome assembly GCA_034687125.1 of Neelides folsomi. Lineage (NCBI taxonomy): Eukaryota > Metazoa > Arthropoda > Collembola > Neelipleona > Neelidae > Neelides > Neelides folsomi. Next base: position 33,658 of record JAQGBZ010000114.1, read on the forward strand.
TCGTTTCATATTAGGAGACCATTTAGGACGAGGACGTCGTTCTCGTCCGTAAGGGTGGAATGATATGGAGTGTGGAAGGGAAAACACCCGTCGATCCTAAATCACTTTTGCTCCTCTGATTCCTCTCATCATTCAATAACCACCAGAGCAGGATCGAGCGACGACACAGCAGCTTTTATCTCTTACTTTCATCTCGTTCTCTTAATCTTGTTTTTATCATTTCTTCCCCTCCAAGTTCCGATTTGATTTTTTCGACTTTGACTTTCATTCATTCAAGATCGACTGAGTTCTGATTGATTGTCTCCACTAGAAATCGAGTGGAATCAGATTGGATTATTATTTTTCCAAATTCACCCATCATTCTTACATTGTGGGTGTACAATAGGGATGGCATGAAATAGAGAACGGGTGAAGAGGATTTCTTTCGTTTTATGGATCGTTCTTTTTCACAAGTTATTTACCCTCATCTCTCTCCCTGACGTCTTTTAATATCATGAAACTCGGTGGACGTGAAAAACTTGTCTTTGTGACAAAGTCTTCAAAGTGATTGAACGACCTCCCATACGAAGATTCCTCTGATTTTTCCACCGTCTCTTCCCTAATCGATAAAGCGTAACTACCAAAAGTAAAAAAAAGTATATTACTCACATGAAAACCCGATTTTGAAAATGAGAGCAACCACTTTTATATAATTTTATCGTCTTTACTTGATGCCTTCTCCAACGAAGTTTGTACATTTCCCCGTGCCAATTGCCATGAGCTTTATGATTATTTCCTCAAAGTATATTGAAGAATTTCGGTACAATTTAACTTTGAAGATGGAAATTTAGATTAAGAACCACGTTTAATAGAATGAGATTCAACTTCTCCGATGTAATAAAATGAAAGTGAGCCAGGAAAAAATTGAACATTTGGACCTTAATGATGATAAAACGAAAACGAATTTGATGCTTTAAAAAGTATTAGAAAGCAAAACAAATAAAATTGTCTTGTTTTGCACATAGGAGCTAAGAAGAAACATGAATGATTCATAAAGTGGTTCTTAATGATCGTCTAAATTTATGACAAAAGGTTGTTAAATGAGGAAGAAGCCAAAATTCATGGGACAAATGCCATGAAACTATTTATTATATCTTTATCTCATGTAATCAGTATAATACTGTGCATTTATTATGCGGCACATTTTGGGTCATTTTGCATTTCTTTGGACAAAAAATATGATAATTTAGTTTCTGGAAAAAAGCTCTTATTTATTCTATTATGTCGACTTTATGTATACATTGTTAGTGAAAGATGAAGACGATCACATGTGCTTGAACGGAAAGGAGACGAGCGGCGGGTATGCGTATAAGGAACATGGAAAAATGACCCCATAAGGTCAGAAGGAGATGTTAGTGATCTGTTACGAGACGAGACGGAGCAGATGCTGACGAAAGAATGGGTTCTCCATGAGACTCGAATAGAGCAAGAGAAAATGAGAGGAACGAAATGGACAAAAAATTTGTAGAGCACTGGTTTTGATGCTTGGTTGAATTGGATTCATTCCTCCTCTCCCTCTGTTCCTCGTAGTCAGGGAAGACATCGGTCTTTTAGATGGTTTCTTCTACAAGGACCAACAAGCTCCATATCCTCGTCGCATAAAATTAGACGTATCTTTTAAATATAGATGATTTATCGGCACCTCCTCATCTCATCTCTTAAAGGCTCACCAATGAAGTTGATTTGTGAGGAGAGGGGATCCCTTGCCGCCTCACCACGATGTATTTCCCTCCAGTCGCGATCAGTTCCATTTAGGCTCTTTTTGGAAAATCTGTCAATTCTCTTTTAGAGCCTTCTTGTTCATGATCCATTATGAGTAGTGGGAATGGCTGTAGAAAGAATAAGCAAGGAGGATGATCTGGGTTGTAAAAGGAAAGGAACGGTTACTTGTTAGTGTTATGGACAAACATGTTCTCCTATTTCTTACAACTTGGTTAAACTTTAGAACATGGATGTCTCTCGGAAGAGCTCACTTGGAACGCAGAACGGTAGATTATACATGGGGACCGAACTATACATTTTCCTAGAGACAGCCCGAGTCCTCCGTCCCAGAGGTAGAGAGAAAACATAAAACTCGTGTTCGTGTGCAAGCTCATGATGGCACTTTTATCCGAATGAGTGGAGCGAGAAGAATCGCAATGGATCCTTTTGTTGTGTAAATGTTATTTTCTTCCCCTTCAAATAAGAGAAGGAACTTTGGGCGAAAAGAAGGAAAAGATTAAAATCCAGATTTACCTGTGATAACTCCAAAAGTGTTTGTAAGGTCAAATTGTTATGTTTCCTCTCTTTACACATGCGGACATCCATTTTGCTCAATTTTTACCTTTCTTTCTCACTTAAATTCGCCCCTTTGTTCTTCTCATTATTTACGTTCATGCGAGAGACGTGGAGGTTTGAGGGGAAATTCTCGACGCTCCATGCAAATGAGCAGAATTGCCCAGAATTTTGGAAAAGGAGACTTGGGACGTGTGGAGGGAATAAGAGAATGGGGATCATTATTTCTTTTGATTACACGAGAATCTTAAACGTAATGAGCTGTTCTAGACTCCCCAGCCAGAGAGGAGTTGAATAAATTGGGAACATATGACAAGGCCTTAATAATAAAAGTTCCAAAGTTCTCTGAGCTCTGCGAGTGAGCAAACAGATCCTAATCCCTAATTGCAATTTTCCGGGAGACTGTGATCCGACTAGGAGATGAGGCGGAATGTTGTTGGATGAGAAAATATTGTAATATACCATGTCATCTCGTTTGTGTATCGAATTGCACTTTAAATTCCTTCTTGAAAGATGCTCCGAGTTGAGCGGATGGAGGGAGGGAAGAATTCTTTACTCTCATTTTTCTTCCTTGCCTTTTTAAAATGAAAGGCTAAGAATTCATTTATCCTTATGCTCCAAGAAAGAAGTCGGAAGGAAATGAAAACATGGATTTCCAAATATGATTGACGACAAAACCGTCTAGTGCCAAATTGAACGTAATCATCTATTATAGTAATGCAATAAGGAAGTCGGAGTGAACATTGACATGACTATGGGTTTATTACATTCGACCTTATTGGTTTAAAAATGTAAAGTGGGGAAAGCAGGATGTTCCTTTTGCCTACTTGATAAAATTTAGAAGAACAGGGAAATGGAGTTAGTGAGGAGGAAGATCTGGAACGGCATTGGAATCCTTTTTGTATAAAGTGATCGTAAAATCTGGATGAATTTTTATGTCCCCTATCGTCGGGGCGGCGAGGGCGGGAGGAATATTGGCGTAGTGAAGTGGCATACTTGAGACGGCCGCCTTCTGCGGACGGAGAAGGAAGAGGGGAGCATTAGGGTATTAGTCTAAGTATTAGGTTAGGGACGAGGGCTGGTGAAGTTGAGGAGTCGGAAGGAAGAAGTTTCCAATTCCCTCAGAGATCGAGAGCAAGAAAAGGATGTCGAGAGTGTTACTATGGAGATTCTGTGGGATTTCTCTTCACCCCGAATTGATTTCTATCTTCTTAGTTGGTGGTGTGAGGAGCTCCCTCCTCTTTGTATTAAACCTTCCCCTGCCCGTTTATTCTCCCTGCTCATCTGGAATTCCTTATTTTATTACTCCTATTTTGGCACATAAAAGATATTGGGCGGGTGGATGGAGGGGGAGAGATAGGTCTGGAAAGAAGAAGACGCCGCTCTCGAGAACATACGACCATTGCCTCAATCAGGGATAGACAAACAACATAGGTTGGGATATCTTATCTTCCCATATCACTTCTCCGATCCACCACCATCAATATCGTGTAGTATCATCTTAATGAATCCTCATTCCCTCAAACTATTAATAATGATGAACTTCATCACAGAGCCTTTCATATTTTCTTCAGCTGATTATGAATCCTCCGTCGTAGGCCGCGTTCGCGTCGTAACTCGATAAGTGAACCCACTCGGTTCCTCTCTCAATATCCAATTCCCTTTCAACCGCACATATCAATATTCAATTTGTATGACCTGAATTCCCAATTTCTTCATCTCACTTACCGACCTCAAATATTCAATATTCATTCGGCAACTCTCAAGTATGCATGTAGCCCGAAAATTGAAAGGCAGATTGAAGAGGGTCGTTCCCTTTGCCACTGTCGGACGGAAGGGTTGGGGAAGGAAGGGCCAAGTGGAGTGGTGGAGAACGAGCGAGATGCATTAACTTCTGATCCTCCGGCCTTCCGGCTCCACTGACGTTGATTTTAAAAGTTAGATAGGGAGTATGTAAAAAGAGCCCTCGGAGAGACCCTCATTGAAAGCGAATAAAAGGGAGAGTCATTTGGGATTCAGGGCAGGGGAGCTCTGCGAATCACTCTCGGAGATGTTTTTAAAAGTTGTGCATTTGAAGAGTCGGATTACATCTGAGTTGTGGTCTCGTGGTTGCGAGGGGATGAGAGATACTGCCTCCATGACAGTCCCAAGAAGATCTTCATCACATCCCACCTAATAGCGAGTATATGGAAGGTATAAGGGACCAGAAGGAACCGGATTCTGCGGATGCTTTTAAACCCCCGGCTTTTCTCCTTTTAACTCTTCCCCTTCTCACCGAAGAGGAGCTCTGCGAGTTGTAAGTTTTGTTTGCCTAAGGTAATGTGGTTTCTTCCACCACATTTTTCAGGGTAATGCGAATATTTCTTTCTTGGGTGTCTGGGAGGTGACGGGAGAGTGATGGATTTAGGAATGATTTTACGCTTTGTTTATTTTGACTCAGCCGCAAAGCTAATGACAGAGTCGCGTCGAACTTGGAATTGTCTTCATCTCCCTTTTCACCTCCACGAGACTCTTCCTCAAAAGGGAATGAGTTCAGTTTAATGAAATTGAAAGTATCCTTTTACGCCCCGCTAGAATGTGGATAATGACAGTGTGTGTGCGACAGAGCGGTTAAGAGAAGACTCAATGGAGTCCTTATTATAATACTTAGGCATGTGTGTATTATCTATTATCATTGTTATTAATATTTATTATTATTGAATCTTTGAGTTATGCAAGTGAAGATTGGTTAAACTTAGGGTCCTTATTCCCAATGAGGGAAGAGGAAATTCCTTATCGAAACGACACTTATAAAACTGTCGAACCCCACCCAAAGGCTCAAGTCAAATGTCGTGCCTACGAATATAAGGGGTGACTCCACCCTGAGCTATAGACTCGTAATGAGCTTTTTACATTTACCCTGTAGTGAAAAATAATTTAGGGGTGGTTGTTGAGTATAGGGGACCCCTCGCTGGGTCGCCAATAGCCTTCTGTGTATCATCAAAATAGAAATCCATTGATTTTTAGGCCCTCTTATCAATTTATGACTTCTCTCGAGCTCAAATCTCTAATGGACCCATACACGAAAGTACGAAGGGCCGAACAAATTTAGTGTAATTGTCTTGTCTTCCAGAAACAGCTCCTCATCCTGACTTGAACTTTTCTCCTTCATGTAGAGACTCTTCATTCCGGGAACACTCTTATGAAATATTCTTGAAGGGAGTTGAAAAGGCCGCCTTGGATTAACCTAAATGTAATGTAGATGGAAGTTGGAGATGAAGGAAGGGGCAAGTCCGGAGTGACCCCAATCTTCCCATTTGGAGAGAACATGGGAGGCGATGTAATGGCCAATAATTTCATTTCATCCTGCCGTCACAGTTGGTGACTAATAAATTATATTTGGTGGTAGTAGGAGTGAATCTCTTTAATTCATTTGGCCTCCGGTTTGGAGATCCCATCTCGAGATTCACTTAAGAAGGGTCCCCACAAATGCATAATAGAAATCTCCATAGGATGCATAGCAGGTTGAACCGGGCGATGGTGGAATTTCATTTTTATGGCGCGGCATCTTAAAAATGGGAGCGGAGTGAAGGGAAATAACCAAAGGCGTCAAAAATGGGTGGTAGGTTGGTCCAAGGAATTAGACTCCTTGGTTGAAAAGGTCTTTGAAACGAATGCGGCCCTTGAAGGCCTTTTGTTTGGACTGCTGATTCCAATGATTTCACGACTCATTTACATTCAGAGTGCAATTGGGAAGATGTGTTCTTCCAGCACCTGAGAGACCCGTTCCGAAAATGGGTGTTGGACCGTTTACAGTTCATCTCCAGAGTACACTTCCATTCATTATGAGTCCATCGGAGGCTGTGAGTTACAACCTATACTTTGGAAGCAATTTAGATTTACTCTCCTGATCTCTGATGAATGACACCGAGGAGGTTCAACTTTAATGTTATACCTATTCCAGACTCATCTCCACTCTCGGCCTTTTCATTATTGCTATGTTTAATGAGTATTATCGCTAAGAATGGGCGTCCGGGTTATTCTAATCTAATGTTATGGAACACACATGCCATTAGTGAACTTTGGTTTGAAGTACGAATCCTCTCTCATTATTTCCTCTTTCCTGTGTTCTCTCATTCCAAGCCTGACTCGTCTCGCACACATTGGAAATCCTATCTCTCTTTTTTAATCTTAAATGGCAAATTTTTATTAGGAGAATGCAGTCTGGGATATTGTTCTCCGCTTGTATCCGGTTTATTAGCATGACTATCCTCTCATCCTGATAATTGTCCTGTAGGTTATGGCTTGCGCCAATTAAGTGACAACGAGTTTTAACAACGTTCCTTGTCATATATTGAGCCAGCTCGCCACACTACGACCAACCAGGATACTTTGATATGTTCCAATTGAAGCCAATTTAAATTCTTTTTTCGTCCACAAATTACGGATATATAGGATTAAGACAATATAAAAGTTAAATTAGTCCAAAGGGGAGACCTCTAGAATAACAATGTCCTTCGAGAAGATTTGAATCTCGAGTTTATACATATTGAATCCTCAACGACTCCAGGCTCATGGCCCCATTTCTATTTTACCACTCTCATTCTTAATGGCTTATTAGAGAGACAAAAGTTTGAAGGAATATAAAATCGTGGAGGCTCATTACGACTCGTAGTGAGTCTCCTCTAGGCAAAATGATTTTCTAATGAATAAATCCATATGGTATGTGTATGAGTGCGAGTTATATGCAAATCCCTAGTTGGTTTTCTTCCTTGATCTTGAAATATTATATTAGTCTCTCGCCCTTTGTTTTCCTCTATGTAATTTTATGGTGGTAAAGTAGAACAATGAACAAGTTTGTTAGTTGGTTTATTTTATTAGTGAAATACCTGATCAAACTTTTCACATTTTCAGCAGCTTGTTCATAAATTTCACTTTTTATTATACAGGTCAATTTCGAACGCCGCGGATCACAGAGCACCCAAAGGACGTTTTAGAAAAGAAGAATGCTCCAACAACGCTTAATTGCAAGGCCGAAGGGAAGCCAGATCCAATTATCGAATGGTACAAAGATGGAGAGCTTCTAAACAACAGTCCCTCGAACGATGGACGGAGAATTTTCCTCCCAGGCGGCGATCTCTTCTTCCTCTCCGTCTCCGATGGGAAAAAGTCAGAGTCGGACAGCGGAGTTTATTATTGCATTGCCCGCAACAGTGTTGGCTCCGTTCGGAGCCGTAATGCCACATTACAAGTCGGAGGTAAGGAACGCAATGGGAATTTTATGCATACTGTAGATATATGGGGAAGGAGATGAGATGTGAACATCTTCCTCCTTCTCTTTCCAAACCATTTGGTCCAAATAGCCATCCACCCATAAATAGTCGAATTCTTCCCTCTGGCTCTCCCGCAAATACACACATGCACCGTGTGTATTATTAATAATAGTCAGAGGACGGCGGGTAATACACGTAATTTCATTTTTGGTCATGGTCCTGGCTGACTCTTTATATGTATATGAGCAGAGGGAAAGCAATAATTCACCGGGGAGACCTTATATGATTTAAATCAGCCTGTCAGCCAAGGTGTTGTGAGCTCCACACGAGTCTACAATGGTTTAAGAGATGCTCCGAGGGGAAGTTATATTATACTTACATATATTCTAAACCCTTAGATCACATGTGTGATACGATGAAAAAATTGATGGCCTCCACACCAATTTAGAATCAAGAGTTAACGAGTAGAAAAACGAGGGTTTTCCACAAGGGAGAGATATGCGGTGTGGAAAAAGGGTGAGATTCGGAAAAATGAGCCGTGCCACTCAATTATTTAATTAGATTCTCAGCTGTGTTCTCTCTCTTTCTATTCCCTCAAAAGTCAGTTATTTTTCAGTTAGGATGATAGGAAGAGACAGAGGGACTCTTAAGAGTGTCAGACATGTCATAATTTAACTTCCTTCCTTCTGGCGGTTAATGAAAAGGGATGAGGGGCTCATTCATTTTCCTGGAGAACTAAATCCCCCTTAAAAAGAACTCTTAGCTCCCTTACGATTTTTGCCCTTCCAGGGAATTTTCTGATTTCCCTGTCTTTTAATTTGAAATTTACACCTGGCCGGCTGTCAGAGCCACACGTCCGAAGGAGCGTACAATGTCAGTCACGAGAAATAGAATTGTGTTCTTCGAGTAGAAAATGTATTATTGTTAGGTAGCGGAAAGGTAATATGCCTTTATGGCTAGGAAAGGAAAAACCACTTTTGAAATTTATACCTTCAATTTCAGCGTGAAAGGTTAGTTAGGTTCTCCAGTAAATTGGAGCCAGCTATAAATCTAGGAAATTGCAATTTAAGAACCAGCGAACAATTTTCACATTCCATTATCTTGCGCCCCAATCTTGCTTTAATGTAAGTGAAGTTTAAGTGACAGATCACGCATATTTGTGGATAAGGGAAAAATGCCAATCCCGACGTCATTCCCATCTTTCATCGCTTTTCCCCTCCGCTTCATTATTCGGTTATTCTTGTTGGTTGTTGGTGGCATCGAGGGGTCCCTCTGCGACTCCTGAGTGATTATGGACCATTGAACATGGAACGGGCCGGCATATCACTAATGACTGAATCTCTGATGAGATCTGAGTTCAAGTGGGAGATCAATACATTACACCCCATGAAGTTCCTCTCGGCCCCTTCTTCCCTATAACTCCAATTAGGTCGTATCTTTCTCTTCACTTCACTCATTCGCTCTCATTGGATTGGGAAGCGGGATGGGGGGAGCAGAAGTGTAGCAGTTACTTCACGATCGATGCCATTTTTCCTGGTTGGAGAGTAATTAAATTCTGACAGTTGCTCCTTGTCTTCTTCAAACTCCCTTGTTTGGATGGGTTTATCGAGGAATGGAGTCGTGAGAGGGCATGAAGCAATTAGAAGGCCGAAGGCTTTGTCAAAACTCTTTGCCCTCATCAACTGATGCGCCCGAAATTGTTTCTCATAAATCACTGGGAGAGTGCTAATGAGTCAAGCCGTTCATGCATTTCCGATCGAGACGCAAACGGAAAAAGCAAAGCAATCTTCTCTCTGTTCCACTCATCCATCTCCCTTCACTCGGCCCTCGATTGCTTTTCGTCCACAATGTGGAAGGGGAAGTTTATTAGGTGTGATTCTCTCAGCAGGGCTGCTTACGGTCCTGCTTACTCCCACAATGTTCATCTCTCACTCTAAGTTTACCCTTCGTGTCTCTATTCGAGTCTTCCAAATTGCATATATGATCTTTCACCGTCTCTATTCCAAAGATAGAGCCCTCGCACCCTTTCCACGCTCTAAAACCAACTTCAACCCATTACAACGCTGTAGGAGTAGAACCTAGGGAATAATTGAACGGAACACCTCGATCTTCTATCGCCCATTTCCAATTTTTCCACACACCTAAAAGTGTCTGGTTGGGTTAGTGAAGAGATTCACATAGGGGCCGGCCCTTTTTTGAACTTGGTATTACATTCAAAGACCTCTAAATGTAAGTAAGAATGGGTTGCCAGAGAGGAATTGAGGCTGGAGAGTGAGGCGCGATCACGTTGCAGCTGTTCCCCATCCATTTCCCTCTTTCAAAGCGGAAACACAATTCTCTTCTCTCCCACTTTTGCACACAAGAAGAGAGAAAAAGGTACTTTAATAAATAAGTATTTTACGTTGTTATATAGGAATGAAACCCGGCGTTGCTCAATAGGACTTCACTCACCCACGTTTGTATGTAATGCTGGATGGTACGAAATGCTTTAATACTCACTCACAAGTGTGTGAAAGGAAGGAGAGTCACTGTTTTCCTAATCAAAAGAGTCAATGTTGTGAGGGTTCCATTTACAAGAGGCGAAGCACGACTCGAGACCATTTTCTTATGTTTATTTCTCATTTGTACATACTATATTTAGAAGTATTTCAATCTTCGCCCATATCAGCAGTTTCTTACGTGTTTGCCGGGAATCGCATTCACGTATTTTACAAACACTTAACATTATTATTTCATACATGTCGTAAAAAGTTTACTTTGCATTACGAAGACAAATTAAATTAATGGCACAAGATAACAATTCTTATGCAATACATTGTTTGCATTTGGGAACATATTTAAAATATTTATTACATATGCATACGTATACGTTTAATACATTATATTAAACATGCATAACAATCAACTTGCAAGCATAATGTTGAAGTTATTTGAACATGCTTTTTAAGATAACGCTAATTTTTCATTATGAAAATATTCATGAGGGTTTTGCTTTCCGGAAGCAAGAAACTAGAGTTTTTTGTTTCCTACAAAAGAAATGTAATCCTTTATTCATTATATTCCGGTGACTCCATTACGAAGATGAGGTTGAGACCTGAGTCAAATCGATTTTTATATCGAACTATGTTTCTTCATTATGGTTTAAAAATGTTTTCCTGGAGCTTGAGTTTGAAATGAGTAAGTTGGGAATTAGGTTCTTGTTTTGAAGAGGATGCTCAAGGACTCTTCATACTTCAACTTACAGGAGCTTAATAGAGAAAGAAGCGGATGGAGTAAACTAGAAATGAGGGGGTTTCATGATGGAAAATGAAGAGGAAGGAGAAAGATGAGGATTCAAGTAATGTCCCAAAATTTCCGTTCTTTGTGGAGCGTAATTAAAGCCCTTCCTCCTCATGATGGATAATCTTCCAAAACTCTCTTTATCTAACATCTACTCCCTAGTTCCGTGGAGTGCCCAACAAAGCGAAATGAGATTCTAGAGGAAGAATACTCACGTGGGGGAGTGGAAGAATTAAAAGCGAGGACGTGCGAGTGGATCGGTTCAATCCTTTGTCTTTCTTCCCCAAAGACTCACTCAATCCAACAGAGGAGTGAAGGAAAGTTGTTTGAGAATTTGGTTGAATGGCCACGGCTTTCCCTCAGATTCTCATTTCTGCCATCATGTTTCAAAGTGACAGTGGCATGGGTTTGGCAATTGCCTCCTCTGCCACTGAACTCGCTACAGTGCCATTTGAGCCTTCTACGGTTCACGAAGCTGACATTGTTTAATTCCCAGACTTTCAATAGATCGGGGTATAATAACTAAAGGATATTTATCTTCTTCACTCATTGTCATCGAACAAATGTAATGAGAGTTTGGAACAACAAGCTCATGTTTCAACAATTCATTTAATAATAATCATAATACCCTTGCGGATGAATCAATAACATGTTTATACATGCATGCATTATACAAATACAATAAATACGTAGTACCTTTGATAGTACATGTACATATAAGAAATTGTGATTTGAATCTGTTAATCCTCTCTAAACATATTTTATGTTGGTCTCATAACCAAAGTGAGACCAACCATCGCCCGCGTTGTATCTATTTATTTAGATGTAGCTTGACGTTGACATTTCCAAACAATGAGAGGAAAAGTAATCGGCGAATTGTTTATTTATTTAAGCGCATGGCCTCCTCTAACTACTTTTTAGTAAATGGATAACAAAAGTGCTCATGTTTTACATCTTATTAAAAATGTACGCAAGTCGAACATGCAGATTTTGTATTCCAACCAGGTGTGGGGACTTAAACTATCGACAAGGCGTATCAATTTTTTTCTTCAAAACTTTTCTCCCTTATTGTAATTTGATGTAATGAATATTTGGCAGGGGAAGAATCAATTCATTAAAAGGTCCTCTGATGGCACCTCACTTCGTGAAAAAACATGAAGGAGAGGAATTCGAGCTGGCACATGATGCTGAGGAGTCTATTCATTTGATCTGATAAAATCTTTCTCAAAAACTTCGAGCTCATTGACACTCTCTTCTTGCGACACAACCAGCCACGTTCGAGAAAAGTTTCCATTCGATCAATAATGGGGTGAAAAATGTATTTGGTATTCAATGTTTGATTCGCCCGATAGCAAGTTGACATGAAATGATGCCCGAACAATGGATTCAAACGAGATTCACAACACAGCTTGGCTCGTTCTAACTTTTCGCTTTGCCTTTTTTGTCCATTTAAGCCCTTTTGACTATCAATGAAGGGAAAAGGCTTTGGTTATGAAGGAGCAAATGAGAAACGAACGATGACCTCAAAATATCCGATTTCTTACAAATCCACAAAAACCTTTCACTAATGAGAGATATTTTATACATTAGGCATTGATAAATTCGGTCGTTTACTACTATACCAGAGCCTTCAAAAACCCCAGAGTTTGAATTAAATATAGAGAAACAGCTTGTGCATTTTGGATTCTTTTTTATCACTCCTCTCATCAGTATCGGATAGTTAGGAGCACAATGAGGACCTTTAGGAGCCTCCATATGTGAATAAAAAAATGTCAAAATGAGGAAGTATTGATCATGTAACTTGATCAAAATCCTCAAAACTTTCAGGGGTTGAAAAGGCCCAGCATGCTATTATACCATAATTCTTTTTTCGGCTCATTTCCTTCCTTTTACTCGGATGAATTAGATTCGTAGGCTGCTGCTGGATATTAGATATTCTTTAGGGGTTATATTACACTTTATCCATTCAGTCTGAAGATTAAAGGGTTTGCAGATACCTTCTCCATTGATTGATACTGACTTGTATGGAGGGATGAGAATGTGAGTGAGATGATGAGGCGGATGAGGTTCTTTCAGGTAGCTTTCATTTCCATTCCTTCAATCATCTCGCTCCTTAAGGTTCTTCTTCATTGGACCATCATCTCCAAGCTTCATATAGGAATGGTTTATCGAACAAGTCTATCAAATTTGAGGGCAGGCTGCGTGAAATTTACCCTTTGAATCTTCTAAGCTTCGTCGGTCCCTTCAATGGGCATAGGAGAGGAATCTTCTATTTGTTTTGCGCTCAAGTCAGAGCTTGAAGAGCCAACCTGGAAATACATACATTTTCATTAGGGCACAACAACTGTTGTGCTCTTGAGCCCGCAATGTTACAATTGAAGCACGCTAACACATAAGCTGAATATAGGGTACACTATGCAATAGTTAAACTCATCCTACAAATATGTATCTGCTATTGACATACGGGTAAAGTCGATGTGAAGATGAAGGGAGAGACAGACTTGAATTGAGAGATTGCCTATTTGATTCGGTCCAGCGAACGAATTCTGAAGATGAAAGGCGTGGGCTAAATTCTCTGCATAGATGAGGAACAAAGCGTAATTCCGAGCCCTTTGCATCCTTGCCCGATAACTAAACGGGGAGGGTGGGAGAATAAAGAAACAAATTAGTTGCGAGATCCTAAGCCTTTTTACTTCGGCCCTAACATGACACAGATGTGGCCGAGAGAGATGGATTGACGGTTCAATGAAGTTCGACTCGTATAATTTGAAAAATTAAAAGCGACACGTGCAGTGGCCCATAAATTTTATATACCTTTTTTGACTGTCAGCACCGAGATATTGCGAGGTTCCTATTAAAGTGACGTTGCCAAGTGGCCATGCCGGCCAACACCTCTTGGTATTATATTAATAGCCATCTCTGAGGGTCCGTCATGGGTACTAAGCAGCCTAGCCCTTCTAATCTTCATCCTCTAATGGAAAAATCCCTTCTCCGGCGGCGGAGACTCTTTGGAGAGGTGCAGCAGCGCGGATAATCGTACATTATTACCTTTTCCCTATTACGTCTCATTACCTTTTACGAAGGAAGATGTTCTTTCCCTCCGCTTACCAGAGATCTCCTCTATGACATCATTTTTTGATTGAAAGTTTTATTTACCTCCTCATGGAGTCATTTGACATTGAAGCCAACCATGTGAAGCTCCGTGCATAATAATGTAGTCAGGCAGAGATACACGGAGGTTTTCAGGGTGCCATTTCGGAATTAGCATCGCATCTTTTTATTTGGAATTTAGATGTTATGGTTGAAAGTGGAATGGGAGGGAGGGAAGTCAGGTATGCGTTTATGAATGACATTCGAAAGTGTGCGTATGGCCAAGAGCCAAAAGTGAAGAGGTCTAAATTTATTACTTCATTTCATTGGGGCCCCTGCGTCTCGTGTCAGTGCGGGAATGCAGTCGGACACGAGGGCTGACATTGGTCCGTGGCGAAATGAATTATTATTATGGAGATCTGTGAAACGCTGAGGTATCCAGATTCTCCCAAGACACGTCGACATCTTGTCAGATTTGACGGTGACCCTTGACCATAAAAAGGTGGCTCAACTCCGGCTTCCCCGCATTTATCAAGATTATGGATGGTTTCGAATAAAGGAGGATCGAAATTTGAGGACGTTATCAGCCGCCGCTCATCGACCATCTCCATAATATTCAAATCCCATTGTCTTTTATATCTATTGAAGGGGGAAGGAGGATCATGGGATGAAAGGTTCGATTTTCCGTCACTTTCTGCTCGCATGCCATTTTCTCATAAAAGAACATGAGAGATGATGCTCATAACAGCTCATGTGATCATTTATAATATTAAAGTAAAGATTCATATCTCCCTTTTACCAACTTAAATTTACGAGGTTTCATATTTTTTCCTAATTGTTTATTCATATTGAACGAAACTAAAATAGTTTTAAATTTTGAAATGAACAACGTAGTGGAATGGAGGGAAAAAACAAGCCTTGAATTTCACTCTCACTTTAAGTCGACCGTATTTATGGAGCATTGCTGACTTTCTTTCGTACTTTATTACGACGGGAGTCAGACGAGAGTGTTTACGGGTCATATAATGAGTTAATGCGGATGCGGATTATATACACTATACCATATTCCTTTCATAAAGTAAAATGAAAATAAATTCTTAGAGGGTTTGAAGGTTCAATGATATGTTGATGAGTCGAAAGGATTTGGTCTGGACGGGATTGCCATTTAAGCAATGGTACAAGAGGAACTCCAATCGCTTCAACATATACTCAAGCTGAGTCTCTTAAAAATGAAGCTTGAGTGTGAAGTTTGCGAGAGTATAATAGGAACAACTTGTCTATTTTTATGATAAAGCTTATCTTCAGGATAGATCTTCCTCGTGTGTCTTATTAATAGAGGAATATTATGACTTCTAAAATTCGACTAGAAGTCTTTCTTCACGGCTTGAACATATAAACTCACTCGTATCCTTCCACCTTTTAAACCTACGTACTTTAATGCAAAGATATGCATAAATAGCAGCTTTTGCTCAATTTTCCATATTTACTCCTTCGCCCTTCAACGCTTCCTCCTATGAGAGGAGTTGAAAGAGTTGAATTTCCCTACTTTTTTCAAACTGTTCCTAAACTGAGGGCGACACATGTTTTTACGAGACCGGAAATTGGTTCGTAATCCAAGTTTATGCCAAATTCTTGAAAGAGATGAATGAAAAGGAGGATGAATGGGAAGGATGCATGGAGGGATACGCTACATGTGTAGGACATTGAAGTACATTACACGAACGAAAAGGATGGCTCAATTCTTGTCTTATATGGATAAATTTTATGTTCCTTTCCTGTCAATGTCGTACAAGTCTTTAGAGGAATCTGGTTTCAATTGGGGAAAGAAAGGCATTTCTTCTCGTAATTACTAGGTATAGTTAAGTGCATAACCTCAAGGGCTAAGGATTATATAAATACTACATACAGACATATCCTTTTGTAGTTAAATGTACGAGCACATTGTATACATAAGGTATATGTAATATGTAGTCGTAAGCACAAAGTAATAGAGTAATAATCTTGTGTTCGTAGAGAATAAAAAGAATTAAATAGTCGAAGAGGAATTTGAAAGAACAGGATGGGGCTCAGAGGTGGTACGACGTGTGTCGGAACTTTGTTTGCGCCCTTCCTCGATCCTTCCAGGTGTTTTATTTGAAGTTGGTTGGAGAGAGGTGAATTGAAATGCACTTCATATGTGACGCAGGATCATTAAGACGCTTTCCACTTGAGAGTGATGGAGGTCTCATTCCAGGGGTTTATTGTGGGCAAAAACAATTCACACATTACAGTATTACGAGTTGGAATTCGAGCGTAGGGTGGATGGAGATGACGGACGGCTTTTGTTCCTGAGGCAGATCATGGAATCAGAGGGTCTGACTCATAATCAGCTTGCCCTTTCAAAATCATGTAGAGGAAGGAGTAATAATATTGCTGGATAGCATTAGGAACCATTATCATCCAGTTTTATAAAGCCGACTCCACCATCAAGTTCCATAAAAAGTTTGAAATATTGAATTCATCCGGGATAAATGTAACTCTCCAGGTCTCCATTTCGTTTAATTGGTATAATTTAGCCTGAAATGTGATATCAGGTGTTCGGCTCTCATGGGGCTGTCAGGGAGGGGACGAATTCACTGTTCTCTTTTAAAATTAATTTGCATTAAGTGGTCGTGAGAGCAAAGGGGAACAGTTGTCGACTGGATGGATGGAGATTTGTGACCCAGATAACTTAAAAAATGAGTTATGTGAGACGACCCCTCCGTTGTTCTCTAATTCAAGTGATGAACGGACGAATTACTCATTCTAATTTTTTCAATCTCTTTTAGTCATTCGGGACGAGTTCCGAGTTCTCCCCCAGCACACGAAGACGATGCTTGGAGAAACGGCGACTCTGAAGTGCCAGCCACCGAAGGGTACGCCCGAACCACAAGTTCTTTGGCAGAGAAATGGCCAAAATTTGGATACACGTCTCCAGAGGTACTTAACAAACTTTGAGTCTATGTGAGAATAAAGTGGGCTCTTTGGAAGCCAAAGAGCCCCCACCTCATAATTTAAGGCAAAAGAGTTGAATTGTTTCTCTTCCAGCCGGCTCCAAATTACTGACGGCGGCAATCTCGTGATAAAAGATGTCCGAGCAACAGATGCTGGTATCTCGCCCTCTCCTAACCCGTTTTTTACCCTGACTAATTGTTATTTTTATTCTAGGGCGCTACCAGTGCACTGCAATAAATATAGCTGGATCACGGAGCAGTCCCGAAGTTTCCCTCGCCATCCAACGTAAGTTCCCTCCAATGTCATATGATGATATCGATGAGGATGAATGAGGGCAATAAGAGGGGAAATGAGATCGGTCAGGAGTTCAACATATTGTCCTGCTGGAGCTAGAGGGGAGAGCGGCTTTATTAATACCCGACTTCATTTCAAACTCCTCACCCGCCACGTGAATGGCATTTGAATTTTAAGTGAAAGGTCCGAGCTCTTGTTACCCATTAAATATTCGCCGTCATGCGGAAGGATTCAGCTGGGTCATTTTCCTCTCATTCATACCAATGTATATATTTGGAGTTTTGGGAGCTATGCGGGAGTCTCCGTCCGACTCGACTCACTGACTCTTTATGATCTCAACCTAATAGATATTGGTTTGGGGAGGGAGGGAAAGGAGGAAACCGCGTGTGGGTGAGATATGAGAAAAGAAATGAATTGTGGATGGTTTTACAGAGAAGCCATATTTCACCCGAGATCCTGAAGATGTTACCGTTCTCGTGGGGGACTCGGCGACGTTCTTCTGTGAAGTCCGCGGACTCCCTGAGCCGGAAATTCAATGGTACCGGGTAGACGCAAACATGCCTTCGGGACGGGCCGAACGAGTCGAAGGAGGATTGAGAATCAGGAAGACAGTTCCTGAAGACGAAGGACTCTACTTTTGTCAAGCAAGTAACGACCTCGGGAGCGTCCGGGCTTCGGCTCTTCTCAGTGTTCATTGTAAGTTTACAAACTTCTCCCCTATTTAATTCCACATAGGAAAAGAAGACTCACATTCCCTCCAAAAGACTAATAGAGCTAATGGGGAAAGAGGGAGCAGAAAAAAAGTTTTTTCTTCCTCTTTGAGGCTGTGGATCCAACCGCATAATGACCCTATCGATTGAGAAGGAGAGAAATGAGGGAATCTTCCTAAAGGAAATGGAACCTATGAGAGAAAGACATGATGAAGTGATAAAACGATGAATGAAGTGGGCACAGATAAGACCCACACAGCCGCACCTATTAAGCCATCCACATTTCTTCCTCCGCTCTGGGGCTATTAATAAAGTAATGTAATGACTCTCCGACTCCGACTTACTTAGTTAAGCTTTTTTCCCACTTTCCTGGCGGTCAGGTCTCCCCTCACAATGTAATAAGAAGGAAAATTCCCTGACTCAGAAGATCGTTTATGTGTAGGGGCGATAGAACCACCAGACTTCGTCTTGTCAGTCTCATCCACGACTTCTTTGTCCGCTCAATAACTCTCCCGTCAGTGGTTCTTCATCTTCATTTGAAGAAAGGAAAAAAATGAAAGCAAGACTCTTTCACACCTTTTATCATCAATTTCATACTCGTGATGATTAAGAGCCCATTATTTTATTTTGCATGGAAGGCCCCAAGCGCCAACCTCGCCCCTTTTCCTTCTAAACTCGAACTTCCTCCAAGAGAGACGGGCATCAAAGATGGATTACTTTTATATGAGAGGAAAGTTAGGAAGGGAGAATCAGACGTCGGGGAGAGTTTTGAAAAAGCCCGAGTTATGCGGAAAACTTTTCTTTCTCGTGGAATAGCATGAAAAGGGAGCTGTCAGAGTTAATCCCGACATTAAAATTCATAAATGGAATGATCTTTGACGTCGGAGGAGTTGGACCGGCTAACAAGAGGAAGATGGATACAATCTTCCAAGAAGTGTGAAAGCGAGGGAGTGTGATATTTATTCCTTTGATCCGACTTGTTTTCACGTCTTTACGTATTGAAAAGCGAATCCCTCAGTCTTCGCCCTCTAAAGGAAGGCAATAAAGAAGCTTTCAACGCCTCAGCACCGTCACCTCCATGCATACAATTTAAGATGATATTCCCAACGATAGTTTTATTTTTAGTACCCCATTATTGGTAGATATGGCGCGCAAAGTATACTTGTATACAGTTGGATATTTTGATGTTTATTCATATAGATCTGGCAGAAATGGCAATATATTTACTACAATTTGATTCCTGACTTTTTGAATTTTCTCTTGTTACAGCGAGGCCAGAATTTATTGTTCGTCCCCGAGACGTGAGAATTGGGTTGAACGGAGTGGCCAAATTTGAGTGCAACGCAAATGGGAATCCAACTCCGAGAACTTACTGGAGAAAAGAAGGGAGCCAAGAACTCCTCTTCCCTTCTTCCTCTTTGGGTCGTTTACATGTCGGGCCCGAGGGACAACTCCGAATTCAAGGAGTGAAGAAAGAAGATTCTGGAATTTATGTGTGCACGGCCCTGAGTCCAGCGTTCTCAAGAGATGCAACGGCACGTTTGGAAGTCACTTCAGAGGATCAAGTCCCTCCGCCTATCATTAGGCTGGGCCCGAGGAACCAAACCCTTCCGATCAAAAGCATCGCATCGCTCCCCTGCGAAATTATGTCCAGTCTCCCTGTATCGATCAAATGGCTTAAAGACGGGGTTGAAATGGGCAAAGACGACGGCCGGAACCCGATTTCTTCAAATGGAACTCTCCATCTCAATGGTAAGGGAATGAGGAGGGAGCGTTGAGATCCGGAGGCTGGCATAAAAATAAGTACGTCTCTGCTTCAATTGCTCTCAAATCTAAAGCACCCTGAATACTTTCTAGTTAGACCACTTTAGATTTAGAGGGAACTACGATGAGATGAACTGAAATCTCCTAATAGAGATTCCCATTGGATTGGATTGAAAGGCCTTGGACTTTCCGAGATGAAAATCTTTCCCTCTATCCGCTCGAATTAAACGGCAACTCGAGATTTCCTTTTCAATGAGAGAACTGAATGGAATAAATGAAGGCTAGCTAAGAATAAAATTGATGAAATGAAATTGAGGAAATGCATTTTTATGACTCAAGTGAAGTCTGCTAATAAGGAAAATTAGCCTTTACATTTCCTAAGCACTATAGCATATATATTCGTATGTATACTTAAATACAATGAGCTAATATTTATGTACGCTTTTATTAGTATTCATAATATGATACGTTAACAAGAATCAAATAGGTATGCACATAATTAATAGTCAAAATAATAATGAAGATAATTAAAATCCTAATTAATCTAATTAAATTAAGATAATAAATAAGTGGACCAGATAGCTATTTTAGGTGATAGCCTACTTTACTTCTGAAAATGAAAGAAGAACAGAATTGTAAATTAGTCGGGTAGGTAAATCACTCTAAAACAAAGTTGTTCTTAGAAGCCTCCGTTTACTTTCGGCAAAGTAATTATTGGTGAAAAAGAAATTGACTGGTTGTGGGGTTATTTATGGGTTTGGGGAAATGATTGAGTTCCTCTAAGCCCTGATTTATTGCTCGTCCTTATTTATCCGAGCCTCCGTCAAAGATGTTTGACCATAGTGAGAAATGCTCATCCTTCTACTCCTTGTAGACTTCTTTGAGATAATTGGTTTCTCCGACGAGAGAAAAGGGAGCATATTGGGAAAAGACAAATGCTGTAGGGGACCAAAAACTTGTTTACGAGCAAGAAACCAATATAATGGTGTTATGCATATACTGGTCAGACCGTTTTATTAAAACTGTCACCGTTGACGGAAAAAAATTGAGGGGCCGAAGGGTTTTATTGAACAGATCTTAAGACGAAATATTTATCTTTGGACAGATTTACGAGGTTCGGACTCAGGGCAATACACTTGTGTGGCCTCTTCGGTATCAGGCGAAACATCGGCGACGGGGTCCCTCTCTGTCGAGTCACCCACGAATCCTAATATAGCTTTCCATCGAACCAACCCATCATTGTTACCTCCGGCTCCAACTCAGCCAATTCTCGTCAATGAGTCTCTGCCCACATCCATCACCCTCTCTTGGACATGGACAGCAAAGCAGGCCCCAGTCCGCCCTCAACCGCTCCTCGGATTCACCATTGAGTCGTTTAGCCCGGACCTCGACATGGGATGGATGACAGTCGGCCACCGGATTTACGGCGGACTTAGACCCGGGAGCGAACTCATGATTCATACTGTCGACGGTCTGCGCCCCGACACCTCTTACATCTTCTTTATTCGAGCGGAGAACCCTGAAGGATTTTCACAACCTTCGCCCGTCACCGAACTTTTACGAACTTCTCGCGGTCGCGGGAAGGGAGACACCGACGACGTGGACGAAGAGCAGACCAGGAATCAATTAGTCACGAGTGAGATCGAGTTAATTAGCGCTCAGCCGGCTTCATCAACTTCAATACGGATATCTTGGAAGGTTTGTTCTCCTTTAATCCTCTTTTGTTTCCTCAAGAAATCTCCTTTTAATCTCTCTTATCTCAACCTTGGCATTTTCCCTTTTTCGAGACATCTCAATCTCACAAGCTCCGCAGATATCTGATGGAGTTGTATAAGCGGAATTCCAAGTCTTGTTCTCTGAGCTCCGCGTCTCTTCCCTACTCCTCCCTTTCCTGCTCCAAAGTTTATCTTTCATTCCCCATTCCCGCGACCCTCCACTTTATTTTGATTAATTATTGGTCCCCCCTCCCAGTCCTGTCTTTCTGTCTCCCTAATTATTTGATACTTGGAAGTTATTTGGCCTCCTGATGGGAAGGCCCTGTATTTATTAATTATTCCCTCCCTCACCCCTCGTAATTGATGTCAATGGAGGGTGAGGTTTCTATAAGAGAACAATGCATTAATATCTTTAAAATGAATCTCTAAAACTAATGAGGGGGCCCGAAGGAGACACATAAAAACATTTAAAGTGTTACTTATACCGTTATTGGAATCACTATCCAGAAGCCTCTGCCATGTTCAAAGGAGATGCCTAATGGTTATTTTAAATTCTTTCTTCAGGTTTCGAAGGCGGCGATAAAGGGGATCGACGGCTATTATGTTCGCTATCGGGAAATCTCTGGGACCATTCCACCCAAAGGGTTCAATATTTTGACTGTCGTAGCTCAAAGGAATGACTTCGATGCCTACTCCCACGTCATTCCAAATCTTAAGAAGTTTGCTCAGTACGAAGTCTTCGTCTCACCCTTCTACAAGAGTGTGGAGGGCCAGCCCTCGAACCTCAAGACGGTCCTTACATCTGAAGACAGTGAGTCTTTTCTCATCTTACACTTCCACACTGTCCCTTTGGAATTGGTCCGTGTGAGAAGGGCCTCATTAGGGAGGTAAGGGCTGACAGACAGGGGAGACGTGTATTTCCTCAATGAAGTCGTTCCCACTTGGCTCCAGCACCAGCAACGCCATCGCAGGAGTTCACCCCTCCGAAGGGAACTCTTGAGAAGCTCTCCAGCAGAAGCTATTAATTTAGAGGCGAGATGAGGGCCGGGAAATTCCATTTCCATTCCACTCCATTAGTTGGGGGAGAGGGAAACAAGTTGGGCTATGTCGAGAGTATGTCCATGTAATTTAATGTAATTATGCATTTCAGAACCATCTGCACCACCACAGAATCTCATTGCCAAGATGAAGAACTCGACTGCTGCCTCAGTTAGCTGGTCAGCTCCAACGCAGACCTCGTTCAACGGGGTCCTCAAAGGTTATCGAGTAAGTGCCCTTTGAATGCAAATATCATTTCCTTAAATTCATATTCCACTTTCTTTGGAGTCATTGAAGGAGAAGATGAGGTTTTTTAAACTTCCAAAGATTCTAAAGCCGTGAAGAATTATAGGTCCCTTGTTTATGGTTCAAACTTTCCCCATTCTTCCCCGCTAATTTGATCTACATATTTTGAAAATATTTGAGTTTCTGCTTGGTGTTATTAGCAGTTTCCCTTCTCCCTTTTACATAATGGGGAATCGATTTGGGAGTGCGGGGAAGCGAAGCTTCGAGTTGTCTTCATTTACTTTTATGAGCTCGCCATGGTGTGAATCATAGCCGGCCGGAACGAGAACTTCCCCTGACTTATGTCCTTTTCCCTTGTCTCATTCACAGGTGGAAGTGAAGGGGAATGATTCGAGGATTCATGCCGAGATGGACTTTGGGGCGAATATTTCATCCATTGTCCTTAACAACTTGACTCTGGGACGTGGATATTCTGTTCGAGTCTCTGCATTTACTTCCGTTGGGATGGGACCCTTCTCCGAGTCCCTTTCTTTGGACCCTTTGTCTATGGGACCTTCTGCCAATGGAGTGGCCGCTGACGAAGATGGAGCCTCTCAGATTCTCAAGGAAGTTTGGTTTATCATCCTCATGGGGTGTCTTCTCTTCATTTTCCTCCTCCTTCTCATCATCATCCTTTACACGCGAAGGAAGTCCCACGGGAAGAAAGATCACATCTCAAGTGAGCTTCTAATAGAATAATAATAATGACCAATATTCTATGCTATTTATAAAGCTATGGGTGGGCTATGGACAAAACCTCTCTTTGCTCATTCGTTCTGAGAACGGAAGGAAAGCGAGGAACAAATTAATAATTGAATAATTGAGATATTATTGTGCACCCCGTAGGTGTTGTCGTTGCTCCTCACACCGACTCTCAATTCGTGAGTGGGAAGCAGAGTCTGTGGATTGACCAGCGATGGAGACCGAACGATACAAGTGATAAAGACTCGTCGCGCTCAGACGTGAAACTCCTCACGAATCACAGTCATATGATGAATGGGGACCTTATTGAGCCAACTGACTACGCCGAGGTTGATCCTCACAGTCTCACAACCTTCTACAACAATGGGAAGGGGACAATGATGCAGATGCAGATGCAGCCTGACCTCACGCCCTACGCCACGACGACACTCATTCAAAGAAGGCCCAATTATGTATGCTTCCTTCGACTTACAGATATATTTGCTCAAACTGACTCAAATCCCTTCTCTCTGTCCTTCTCATTTTATGACCCACTAAAAT
Organism: Neelides folsomi; assembly: GCA_034687125.1. Taxonomy (NCBI): domain Eukaryota; kingdom Metazoa; phylum Arthropoda; class Collembola; order Neelipleona; family Neelidae; genus Neelides; species Neelides folsomi. Next base: position 57,613 of record JAQGBZ010000114.1, read on the forward strand.
AATTTCTAAGAGCTTTTTCTTGTGAAAGTATGACGGTTTCCTTCTCGCGGATCCAAATTTATTGACCTTTTTATGATGGGTGTATAGGACCCTTTGCCGGCTGCAAATGGGATCACATTGGGGAAAAACATTGTCGACCGGGACTCGGATCAATTTAGTTCGGGTAAGAGCTGGAAATGTGAGACTCGACGCTATTTATATTTATATTTTTACTACTTTTACTCGATTTCAACTCAAATTTGAAATTGGTTTATGACTCGATTCTATTCCTTTTCAGGCCGTTCAAAGCTATCGTTGGGCTCAAATAACTTCAACAAGTTCAAGACAAGTCATGCGTCTCCTTCGCCTTCTCCCTCAGCGCCAATGAAAATGGTTTACTATTATATAAATAATATTTTATAACATACTTTTCAACCCATCATTATAAAATTTTCCCGAGTTATTTTATATAGTAAAGTATAAGTTCTCAAAAATAGCTTATTAGATCACAAACAAAAAAGTTTATTAAAGTTGTAATTTCACTTTATTAATTCCAATTAAGAGTATTTAATTATTTCTCATATTTTTCGTTTGACTTTTTGATTACTTTCTAAATCCAATACAATACATTTGAGAAAAATTACGGGAAAACTTTGGCTATTAAAAATTAATTTTAAATGAGCTTCTAAAAAGTAAAAGTTTATTAATTGAAATTTTTGTTTAAATGTAGGTGCCTATTAACTCAAGACTCGGTGGCTGCTATCCAAGCCCTGGTCCAAACAGATCTCATTTTGAACCGAATCTCCATCATCAAATGCCACATCCCTTCGCTTCGCAAAACAATCACACAAACGAGAACCTTTACCACATAGGAGAGATTTTCAGTCCAAAATCAAATTCACATAGCGGATTTTCCGAAGCAGTTTATCAAAGTGGCGATCCCGAAGACTCAAATTTTATTCAGCACCAGCAGTCAATGTGCCCGCTTATCTCTATGGACCGAGAGGTTCAATCATCTCTTCCTTCTCTCGCTTCCGACTCAACTTCGTGCAATTTGTACGCCGAGGCGGACGACGTAATTCCTCCAACGAGCAATAACTACATTATTGGAGGACGTCAACAACACCAGATGCACCAGAAACAATACTCACAACAGCCATTGAAAAACTCCCGGTCAACCTCCCCAGCCTACAGCAGTGATAGCTTCAATAGCGGAAAATCAGGCAATAAACGTTTCTACAACAAAGGAAGTAAAAAGAAGTTTGAGAATGCTTGTAAATCACTTGAAAGAAGACATCTGGCTCCCTTATTACCTGGCAGAGCAGGTTTGTGCCCTCATTCGCCTATTTCTCCATGTGCCAAGTTAATTAAGACTAATCCTCCCTTTGAAGTCCATTAATTATCAGTGTAGGAGTGAATGTGATTGAATGGTCCATCTGAGATTTTCAAAGGCTGCCGAACCAAATTCTCTATTAGATCATTAGCATTAATTTGTTTATATTAACCTTTCTTCACTTTATCAACTTTATTATATTTTATTCCAGCCCGAAAAGGACGTGAGTTTGAACGAACCGCTAAAATATTATTGAAAATGCTCATGATGGGGCTTACATGGTAACTTGCACAAGAGTTTCCTGGGCCCAACATATGCATTTTCAATAATATTTTAGCGGTTCGTTCAAACTCACGTCCTTTTCGGGATGGAATAAAGAATAGTCATTCTGAACAAGTCGAAGAACCGGAAATTCGTGAGAGAGTTATAAAAGAATCGCATGTAATGTTTGAAAAATGTTAAGGAATGGAGAAAGGGACAATAGAAATATTTCGTTTTCATGTTCATAGATGTCTACTAGGGAGCTTGAAGTTCTCCGTTGAGTTAGAACTTTCCTTTCTTTTTCACCCCTAAACTTCGGCTTTTCTCTCTCCGTGCGGCGCGCTCGAATGCTCTGTCAAAGTTCTTCCCAAAGAGATTAGATCTTTGGAATAGGAATAGGACGCGAGTAGAATTTTAAGTTTCAAGTCATTTTCTCCTCAATTGTTTCAACTTGAATAATATATAAATCATTTTATATTAATTTTATAACAAAAACATTACAGAAAAGGAAATTAATTAACATTTTCGAATATTCAATTTGCCTCTAGCTATACTTATATAATAGTCATTTAGTAGAATAATTTAGCGTAGAGGTTAAATTAATAAGAATATCAATAAGTACATTTCAAGGAGTTTTTTCACTATTGTGTATGTATTGTTAGGTCAGCCCATCAGGAAGTTAAAAAATGATGTTGAATGAATGCAAATATCAGTAATATAAACTAAAATAAGAAAGCACTTTAAAAAGTCAAATTTATTTCTGTTCGGGTTTATACGACAATGCACTTTCCATATCTGCAGATAATCAGAGGTGATTTAAAAATGATCGCGGAGGCAATGCTAATAAAATGAAACAATTGAATGGAAGAATGGAGGGATTGAGTGCAAAGAACAAATATCAAGGGAGAGAGATGAGGCTTTGGGGGACGTCGGTGATATCAGGAGCCTTATCTTTGAATGTTATTATTTTTATGATCCAACCTAAGGTGATTTCCGACCTTTAGCTCTTTGACTCTCTCCTCTGTTTGCAAAAAATACCAAGCTAAGAGATTATGATTGACTGTGATACAGTTCATTATGTATTTATGTGAGCAGAGTGGCATTCTCATGCGTGAAATGGAAAAGTTTGTAGGGAAAAGTGTTCTGCTCGTTCTTTCTCCAAAATCAGATTTCTCATATCAAGCTCCCACGCTTTCATGTGTTCCTAGATATTGTCGCTCGTTAGTGTGAGTGTTCACGAGGAAATAACCCGCAAGTGTAACTTTCATCTGACTTGTTACTTATTAAGAGATAAGTGTATTCCCCCTTGTAGCACATATTGATTTGTTGTTATTTTAACAATTTTTATCTCACAGATGACGGAGTTTCTTACTCACGGCCTGCTTACCCCGAGTTAAATGGATTCCAAAAATTGGCTCGCTTCGGCCGCGCTTCAGGCTTGTCGCAGGGTCATTTGGATAACGAATTCCATGACTGGCAACATGATTCATCCGCAATCAAGCTCGCCAAATCTCTCAAAGAGTCGAATGCATGACATTCGGTGACGAACCCCCGCGTCGAACTCTCTCATATGCCTCAACCGTGCTTCTGCGACAATTCTTCCGCGGTCAACAACTTCCAACGATGGCCTTCCTCCAATGGAAGGGAATGGAGCCAAAGTGGGGAGATGCTTTCTTCTGAGACGAGGGGGGAAATCGAGTCATCAGGGTGGATGTAGCATTAGGGAAATTTTTTATAATAATATCAATGCAGTCAAGAATTGACCAAATTATCATGACATTTATTTATGTTCACTAATACAATGCAATTTTTGTGTTCATTTGGGATCTGCTAATTACAAAGTACTAAAAAAGATGCTCATTTGTAAATCCCAATTGCTCCTTTATTTTATTTGAAGAATTGTTCAAGATTTCGATTTTTTTTCTCAGTTGCGTCAAGATATCATTATTAGATTGGTATTTATAATATCAGAGAATGGAATTCTTACTAGCAGTAGTCGCGTAAATGGGTGGACCATATCATTATATGTATGGAGAAGGAGGTATTTATCATTGTGATTGTCGCCCTAATTCAACTAAATGGCTTTACTTGAAATGAAGACGAATGAAGTTATTATGAAATATAAATGGAGCCATGCCCTCCTATTTCACTCAAGAAACAAATGAAATTTCTCGAATGAAAAGTGTTGAAATGGGGTTGAAGAAGATTCGTGATGCTAAGTCATGTCACAAAAGGTAAACTATGTAGCCATAAAGGATAATAAAACCGCTGCCTGATTTTTATATAAGTAATTTTGTACCATTGGTAGACCTTGTATAGAAACCCTGTTTATTTGTCTCGCGCGACTCTCCGTTTAAATTTTATATCAAATATATATAAATATATTAAATTCATATAATTTCATCGTGTTATGTAATATAAATTTGCACTTAACTACCATGTAATCGTGAGTATGTAATATTGTACACTATAATCGAATATGATGCTATATTTCTATACTTAAAGTTTGTGTGCTGATGTATTACTTGTAATATTAAATAAGAATAGATGTCTGAGGGAAGGATGTTGAAAAAGTTGAGCAGGAAAGTGAAGGAAGACATAGAGAAGCCACTAAGGAAAAATTGGCTTGGGAAGTGGAAGGTGTTTTGGTGTCGGAAGGACTCCTTTGTGAATACTTCCACTTCCATGTAAATGTAAATAATTTTGTATTATTGCGGAATGTACGGCTGAGTTTGTAATTTAACTACACGCTATATGTTATATCCTCATCCGAGGAAGCTGTTCTGTTTTACACTCAATAATAAAAGATACCGTAAATGTTTTCTCAACCAATTGACTTGGAGTGGGGAAGAATGATTTCGACGGGGAAAAAAGCATCTCATGTCACGCATAGTGTTTTTTTTAGATGGATGGGACCAGAATGGCGTATAAGAGCCATATTATTATAATATCCGAGTGTTAAAGGCTCTTTAACTCTCACAGCCTGCACAAATTGACCCATCAAATTGAGTCTTTGTGAAATCTTCCTGATAGCTGGGAGACGAGGATACGAATGTCTCCTACACATCTTCTCCATATCGGAATTAAGGTTTGAAAGGGTGAGAATGGGGCCGCAAGTGCGTGGCGATTTCTTTGTTTTCCCTCTCTATTTCCTCCACTTGGAAGAGAAATGAGGGGCGACAGGGAATGGATGGAGTCGATCAAAGAGAACTCTCTCCAGTTTCACTTAACGGGCCCATCGAAAGAAATGAGTTGGATGGGAATAAGATAAGATAAGGCCGAATTATCTGAGGTGGAGGAGAAGACAAACCGATGGATTTCCACGTCCCGCACCCTTCTCTTGTGGAGGAAAATTGAGAGGGAGAAAATGAATTGAGTTGGAGTGAGAGGGTTATTGGGGAGGCTCAAATGCCCCCTTGCTTTCTCTGCTGGTCCTTGTGAAGTTCTTCAGATGGTTGTTCTCGCTCTCCACTTCTCTCCCCGCTCTATTATATGTTTGCCCCAAACCAACACTTTTAAGAGCTCCTAATGCTCTCCTAACTGATATCTGAGATGAAATTAAAAGCTCGGAGAAAGAAGTCTGAGTAGTTGGTTGTAACAAATTTTCCTCTTTCATCTTATGCCGAGACATGAAATATGGATTGTGGCCTCTTAGTCCCTCACCACTTGAGAAGTGAGGGCGAGGAGGATGAGAGCACACAATGAGAGGGACTCACCCTCCTCCTCCACCCTCCCTTTGGACAAAGTTGGGAAAATAAAATATGAATTCGCATTCATTCGCATTTACTTAGAAGCAGGAGGGAGGCGGAGCAGCGTGCCTTGAAAAGAACTGCTGAGTGGAGCTAAGGAGGTTAGCTAAAGAGGAATTGCAAATGGTTGGGGAAAAGGACCGAGAACATAACATTACATTACATTGACATAAATATAGTTTGTGTGCATCTTGAAAGGGGTAATAGGCATGAGATGGGACATTCTTATTACATATTGTCGCTAGGTACGAAGGAACTCCGCGCCCTGTAATATCCTTTTAAAGGACGAGCCCGGAGTTTCGCCTGGAGTCAAATCCTCTAATGGCCCATACGTTTCTTCGTTACATCCAATTTTTTCATCCAGGCATTTCACTTCCTCTCTCGCTCCCTTTCTTTCCCCAAACTCTTTCTTTAAGAAAGAAAAACACATTCTAAAGCCCATGAGCGAAATCGTCCTCTATGTCCATAATATGCAAGCCGGATGACTCGGTCCATAAATGTGTATATTACCACATTGGCGAGTCCAATGGGGACACCTCGTATAGTATAGTAATATTATTGTGCATAACTAGCTATAATATTATTACCCAGTGAAAGCAAAATACTCCATGGCCACGATGTCACCAGAACTTCCATCGCCGTGAATTTTTAAAAGATGCAGAAAAGAGAATGCTAAGGATCAGGAGTGTACAGTGCATCAGGGAAATTTTTATTGCTCCAGAGATAGAGAAGTGGAGGGGAAAGAAGGGGTAGACAAATTCTCCACCATTCCACATTTCGTATTCAGGCTTAGCTCGTGGCTTAACTACTATGAAAACCTCGTCGTGAAGAGGAGGGAAAGAAAGAAGATGAGTCGAAAGGAGGAACAACTTTCTCAAATTGTTCTGCCCCAAATCGACTCCATTAGAAAAGTTATTCGGACTACATAACTCACCCTAATATTGCCCTATTATGTTTTCCGGTTTTCAGATGGCCCTTAATAAATTTACGGAGGAACTCCAGGAATCGGCCATTAGTTATGAATCGGACCCCGTATCATTGAGAGTCGACTAACCCTTCCTTAATCTTTTCTATTTGATGACAGTTTAAGAGTTCTGACTCTTCTTACTACCACTGCTACACTCACAATCGAATAATTGAGCTGAACTTTAAAGCGATCCGTTCCATTCGCTATTCAAAACCCATATATCAGTATACTAAACTTGGAGAAATAAGGCTAAAGAGATAGAAGCAATAATGGTTTATGTATAGGATTTTATACAAAATTTTATCCATATTAAAAAGAAGTTTATAGTTACTTAAATCTATCCTTCTTGGTTTAAATTGTCAATCTTTTAAATGAGCATAGTGGAAGTATCCCTCACTTTCTCTCAACTTCATTACTCTCTTCTGCATAATCTCATTATTTCCACGTCCGGCTTTCTCAATGTTCCACGCTCTTCTCTCTTCTCCTTCATCTTATTACTTTTGGAAGACAGGAAGGAGATAGGCGTCTTTGTGAGACCCCCATTTCGAGGACCATTAAAGACTATCATTTGTATTCATGTACATTGAAGTGAGTCGAAATATTTGATTATGGAGGGAGTCAATGGGATATAAAAATGGAGAGGTTTCTCAACACTATTTTATACTTTAGCTGCTTCATCTCCACTTTTCGGATGAATTCACTAGGGAAGCTACTACACAGGCTTCAGGAGTAGGGTAGGTTCATTCATTCCTCCGCCTTTACGAATCGTCTTTTGAGACCATATGAAATCTTGACATTAATCATAACTATGGCGCCTTCTTTTCATCAAATAAATCATGGCGAGTAACCCGTTTTGTTTTCCAATTTTTTTCGCCCCTCTCGACCCTCTTTTTCAAGATCAATTTTGAGTGCTTTTAAAACATTATAAAATAAAAAGCTATGTATTTATTATTAAAAGAGATGAAAGGTCAGCAATATTAAAAAAAGATTTAATCTTTTTAATAATTTGCTAAGAAGGATATGATGAAAAAATAAAGAAAAAAGTTGTCAACTTTCTACAAAGTAAATGTAACATGATGAAAAAATGTCCTTTTTCCTTCTCAGTGACTGCTTCTTTACTTATGGAACTTTTAAAATTTAATGTCAACCTAAAACTTTTTTCAATTGACCTTCTCATGTCTATTCATCCCGTGGGGTTTTAAAAACTAAACATACGTCATAAAAAACTATTGCTCAACATGCCAGCAATGACATGCAAATTTCACTCTTCGAAAAATGTATCCTCGTGTCTCCTCCAATTTCAATGAGAGAAAATTGGACGGAAGGAATTCATTAAATTGGAATATATTTTAGGACGTCCATTAGGAGATTATGTGATTACACGTCGAACAAATAGCTCATCTCTTGTTTTATTCTCTATAAGTTTATCCAGGTCCAATTTACATAACATCGTTTCATAGATCATGAAATGACGATGAGTTTCCAGCGGGAGATCAGAGCGCGGCTCAGAGAGACATATTATGCCATTATGCTCTTTCATTACATTGAATTAATAATGAAATAGCGTAGTAGTGTTGTATTTAGCGCAAAAGGTATTCCGCCATTAAGAATCCGTTTCTCCCTCACAGCAAACAAATTGAGGGGGCGAAAAGTAGATGCACATTAATATCAGCAATGGGAGCGGGATGAACTTTGTTGATGAACCTTTGATGGAAGGAGTTAATTAATGCTAATTGACATTTCATGGGGAGGAGGGGAGAGAGGAAGTATTGTAATTGGGGACGGAGGTAAGTGAATGAAAGCATGACAGGGGCCACACCTATAAATAATCGATGAGCCTCTCATGAGCCATTTTTGAGAAATGACAAAAAGCTGGTCCTTGAGGCAGCGGTGGTGGACGTGGGGATGATAGCGGGGCCTTTGTGCAGAAGGATCTGATGGAGGAGAGTGCCGGTCAAGTACTCGCCAAATTGAACTGTCCTCGAGAAAAAAGGGGAAATATAGGGGCTGTAATACAAAGTGGGTCCAAGTTGTTTTATTTCATTTGGGGAGGTTCGGCCATTGAAATCCATGACATAATGTTGGGTTAGGGGAGAGGAAGGCGGAACAAAACTCGTTTCTTCAGACCCTTTCGCCAAACTTTGCAATCAAGACTGATAAAACCTTTCTCGTCTCGTCCCACTCTTCCTCTCAAGGAAATCGAGATTTCAAAAATGGATTGCCTCTCCACGAAGAAAGGATATTAAGAGGCTATCTAAACTGAGTGAACTTCTCGTTAAAATTTCTCCTTTCAAAACTTTCACAGACTTTCTTGATTTTTATTATTTATAGACTTTCCCCTCCTTCTATTTTTTCTGCTCATGCAGAGTGAGTACGAGCACTATGCCCACCATTCAACCCCAATCCCTCTTTGTGAACTCACGAACTGGACCTCTTGATTTATCTTGCACAACCTCCGTCTCGCAATCCTTTTAGTTGCCAATACTTGTCCTCTTCGTCCTAAACATCCTCATGACGTCCTTGTAAAATACATAGATAAGAGAAAGGCCCGTGCATAAATCAGGGGTGGGTCTTAACGGCCACATTATATCCATAACAGACACTCTCTCAAGGTACTTATCTCCTCATCCTTAACTTTCCTTCGGCTCGCCTCTGATTCCCTTCCGGTTTGGCATTCCGCGACCCGAAAAACCACAACGACGTCTATTGCTCCTCCAAATTCACCATCAATCTACTGGGGCGAGTCCTAAGGCATAAAGTACTTGTGCAAACACACATGAACTCCTCCACGACGCAAACATACAGTTGGATGATCCAAATTCAACGAGGAGAGTCATTTCGAATTCATGGATTTGTCTCGATGGCTTATTTCATTGAACCGAGACACGACGTTCGTTTGAGCTTCCTTTCTCCGCCCTTCCCATCATGACTTACGTTCTCTTAAATTTGTGGCAAGCTTCCTCTCGGCAACTCGATGGAGAGCCATTGACAAGACAAATGTACTACTACAGAACAAGACAAACTACATGAAATGAGGGCGAGCCGATAAAGGGAGTTTGTGAGGTAAAATAGCCGAAGCAGTGTAGTGTGGTAAGTACGAGGACTCCGCCCGTTCTGTTCAATCCATCATCCCATTCTCTATCTTCCCATTCGACCAAATTTCAAAGACAGCTTGGGAAGAATAAGAGGCCAATTCAAGATTCGTGTCGTGTGAGCTAGCTCCGCCAAATGCTCAGCTCCTTTGATTGTGAAAAGAACAACCTCAAAATTGCACTAAAATAAAAAAATATCGTTTTATCGCTTTTATCATAAGTACTAACAACAACCTATGTATAATTTATCTACATGAACTAACTTGCATGTCTTATAATTAAACATTTTTCGTCTACCAATACGCTATTTACGTTCAACTCAACGTCATTTCTTATTCTAAATTCTAAGAAAGGAAAAGAAAGGAGACCTTTTGAGGTAATACATAGAGCGTCGAACAGCTTTAAGACAACTTACATTTAGATATTTATAAGTAGGAAAGCTTCTCTAATGGAACAACCTTGTTATTCTAAATGTTTACATAAATATAGCATGCATAAATTTATATAGATCAGGAAATTCTCCTTTCCATAATACATACTACCAATATTATGTATGTATAATATGTACCTACTTAGATTTAGACACATATCGTAGTTGTAAATGATCCCATATTATAGAGTATAGGTTTGAATACTTATCATAAGTAAAAGATGAAGGGATTCTCTCTAAAAAAATTCATTGTTAAAGTCAAAATGATAAAACGAGCTGTTCAAGATCTTTATTGCTTTTTTCTGCTGGTGAAAGGTGACTTGGGTCTTTAAAAAATATGGAAAACATTCTACAATGAACATTTATTATGGACAAATGACCATGATAAAACTGTTAATAAATATTTAATAGTTTCAATTTATTATTTTATAGTACCAACTAATATGAATATGTATTAGTTATTATGTACCTACAATAAATATTATAATTGGGTATGTAAACATGAAATTAATTAAGTAGTATATACCTAATACATATGACAGATCCTGTATATCTTTTATTGATAAAATTATTGTTTTAATTAATATAGGTTCTGTATTCTGATAGGTAGGTTTGTATTTACATAGAATTGTTACTCTGCGATAATTACTCATTAAATGAGAATCAATACTTAACAAGCATTGTATAAATATAATGTAAATTATCAATTCTCTATCTTGAATGATTCCCGGATCATCTACCTGTGAAACAGAATAAATCATGTATGTATAGCTGCATAACATGAAGTGAGTTGAAGTTCATACTGACAAACATTTTTTTGTATTCTTCCCACTTTCACCTTTCATCTTACAAATCCCGAGATATAAATCTTAAAGATCATGAGTTGTACACGAGCGAGAAAGTTAAAGTAAAGATTTCATGCGGTGAGCTTTCTCTGTTTTCCTCTTCACGCTAATATGATCCCCGAGCTTTTTTCCAATGAGAATAGTGCGAAACGAAAAGGGTAACTGGTTAATAATGTAAAAGATGGCTCATTTTGAATTCATTGAAAGCTTATGTTCTTTCCGCAGTTATTCTCTCCCTTCAAACCAAACTAATATATAATAGATATCTTTTCTTTTTCTCCAATTTTGACTTCATTCTTTTCATTGGTATCTTCTTTAATGCCCAGCGGTTGGTATTAAGGAAGGAAAGAAGCGTGGCAGAGGAAGATATGAATGAGCAAAGTCAGGGCCTTATATAATAGATACAATTCCCACCTACTTCATCAACTCGAGAAGAATCTCGTAGAAGATGGAAGAGGGGAGTGAACTGTATAGATTTACACTAAATCGCATTTGTGAGGGGGAAAGTCCACCAAATTCCGCCTGGCATTTTCTGCCAAAGTTAATCATCCATCTTGATGGAGGTGCTCGAAGGATGCGGTCGACTGAGTGGTTTTGGACTATCCAGTTCTAACCCAACCCGGCGACCCTTTGCAAATAATAATAGTAAAAGAAGGGAGCGTAGTTAGGACGACCCCTCCGTTCTGCTGCATTGGACTCTTTGGATTGATTCAAAGTAACTTAAACGTCTTTTCCTTGAAATTTGAGCTGAGGATAGGGAGCATTTTCTTTTAGTTAGTCCGATGAAATTTTTGTCTTTTTCTTTGGCCATCTTCCTCTTTCTTTCTTCTTCGCTTCCCTCCTTCATTGAGACCGACATTGATATCTCTCTCAAGTCCATTAAAAGGAGAAATTGGCTATTCTCAAAGAACTCGAGCAAAATGACCACTACCTTTTCAATCCTACGAAAAGCTTGGGCATATCTAACCTTCAATAACCTTTTTTTTCTTTGAAATCTTTATCTACAAATACTGCGGTATACTTAAAATAATATTATATCGTTCTTTGATCCATCATTTATGAAGCACCAAAATCGACTTTGGTAAAATCGACTTTATAAATTATATAGCATAGCTCCCAATTGAACTGTTATAACGTCCCACAGGTTATATTTTGTTAAAATGATGCAATTAATAGTATAAATCATGACATATTTAACTATTGAATAAAGCTAAATCTCTCAATGATATAATATTACTATTGATAAATATATAAATATCGCATATACTATACTGTTTTTTAACATTTAGCAATCACCACATCACACACTGAACTAAGTAGTTATATATTACAATATAAGGTAAGTACATAGGTAAATATATTGTACGATTGTAAGGCTGATAAGCAATAGGTGTATCAATCATAAGCCGGTAGTTATTTGTTTATTCCTGTCATTATTCTACTTGATCCAACTCGTACATCATCTACGTTGGACGGTTATTTTGAGATGAGATGAGGGAGGGATCGTTATATTCAATTTAATTCAGAAGGATGGACCATCGCATCGTGTGCACGCTCCCATGCAACTCATCAATAACCTCTTTATTACTCAATCCACGTTCTATTGATTCGTTTTTTACATTATTCAATTACTCGTTGTAGGAAATGGCATGGTGGGCACATATAGGATCTCATAATTGGCGGTTCGGGGGAGGAACATTAGAGAATGTTCTGAATGGGAGGAGACCTGGAAATGGAAAATCCTCATTTGTAATGATAACATCCATCCTTTTCATCTTCATCAAGCAACACGGATGAAAAGCTTATTAGTTCCTGTCCGACATGGCTAATTTAATTGTTCAAATAGAATTTCGGATCGGCACTTAGTCGAAGTTCCATTACTCGCTCAGGGAAGGGACAGGAAGTATTGAAGTTATTGGTTTAGAAACTTTGAGAGCTCCTCGTCGTATGCACACACACACAGGGGAAGAACTTTCCCTTTCCTCGGGAATTGAAATGCGTTTAATTGAAAAATCCTTGTTAATTCAGTGTGATGGGCTTTAAATTGCAAAAAGGGTTCAAATGAGACCCTAGGAGCGAAATTGGATAATAAAAAGGGTAGATAGGGAGAAACAGATTGATGGTTCTTGGATTTTCCTGAATGAAGTGTGCAAACAATTTATTTGGAAGATGCAAAAAAGCCATCAAGGCAGTTGTCTTACATGGAGTGATTCATGGGGTCGCTCTCGGAGGAGCTATAAGACTCTCTTCACTGAAGAAAGTCACCTTTTCCCATGAGAAACTGTCATTTCATTTCCCTCTTTTGCAATATTTCTCTTTAGGCTCCTTCTCACAGCCCTTTTTCTCGTAATAGGTTCCGAGGTTCGCTACCTCTTTCCTATACCCAAAGTGGAGAACACAATCTTGGAACTTGAACCTCCTCGCCATTTCACTCTTCACCTTTTCTTCCCATTTCCTTCAAACTTTTTATTTGCCTTTCTCCACACAGTAAAACAGACCACTTTCAAGTTCCTTATATTCACATATGTAATTTTTCCTTTGCTCTTTGTGAATTTGAATGTCCGAACTAAAGAGAGAGAAAAGGTGAATATCCTACAATATAAGCAGTATACAATGAAACATAGGTATTCATACGTCGCAAATAAATGTATGGTACCTATATAATATAAGTAATATATAATAATGCCTCAACCGAGTTTCATATTTTGCTATATACCTAATTTTGTACATATTCGCAAGGAAAGGGATAGCTGTGAGGATGAGATAGAAGAGATCATATAAAATGAGACACGAGCTTGAGATTTTGTCGTGACAGCCTTGGAGACTCGTACTTACAAGGAGCCCTACTGAGCCCATACTTTTTTTACTGCCTCTTCACCTATTCTCTTATTCTATTTCCAAACACTTAGGGAATGAAATTGAAAATTCTCATTCTCCAGCCTATTTGCCACGCGGTGAAACTTTGGACCCATTTCCCCCATTGAGGTTGACGTGAAGAGGCGCCAGGCTCCCACTTCTCCCTTTATTCCCTCCTTTTCGTCTCACTGTTATTCTAATTTTGAAGACGTACAAGTCCCAAATGTCGATAAACATTATTAGCATTCTCGTAAATTTACGTTTTTACTGCATTTCCTCCCATTTCCTAATGTTCCTCAACGGAAGTTTCAATAAAGTTGAGGGGATTTAAGACAATGGTATCATATTCATTTTCATTATTAATCCCATTCTGCACTATGGTACGGCGGATAATTGTTTTATGGATGGAGGCAAAAATTCCTTGTTGGTTTTCTGACCCTTTAAATATAATTATTTATAATTTGTTTTTGAGAAGAAGCTCATTAGTCAAAGATTGCTGTTGTTTATAATTTGTATTTAAGAAGGCGATATGAACGAGGGTGAATTAATATTTACAATGGCTTGGGGAAGCATGGCAGACCAATAACATGATGAATAAGGCAAATACATACAAAAATCATAAGATTATGTAAATACCTGAATTGCGAGGAGATAAACGTAAACACTTATGTATTTGCACAAGATAGGAATTTTTCAAGAATTCCCATGAAGCTTGTTATTTGAGGTATGATATGGGTGATATTTATTCGCTGACTATTATAAATCTAGGTAACCCTATTCATTGAAGATACAATAAATATGTCCTTAAGCATATTAATATTCTCCAATATTTTTAATAACAACCCATGATCTAGATTAGAGAGTTTATTCACCTTCTTATCCAATGTGGTAGTGCGAGTTCTGCAGATTTAAAAAAATTGCCACACACATTACTCATCAAAAATCTTATGAAAATAAATAGGTTTTTATAAAATGTTTATCTTTTTTCGAGTGCACATCTTGCTGTAGCACAGTGAAACAATTCTATATTTAACTTTCTCCAGCCCAATTTTATTAGTTTATTGTTTTAACCCGAAAACACATGAGGCATCGGCAGCACGCACCGATTATAGCTAAACTCTTAATTTATCGTCCTTATGCCCAAATAATTCCAAAGAAGCATCTTGGGTTAGCAACTCAAAGAACAAAAAACTCAACTTCCTCTTAGTTATTTTCCCACCAAAAGAAGTCAATGAAAAAAACAATTGTGAAGAATAATCGAGTGATTCATGAGGATGACAAGGCCAATAAAAACATTAAATTATTTTGATTGTCAAGGAAGATTTTCTCCACAATCTCACATTGAGCCTCATGGTTTGAGTTTTGAACCATTTCTTTCGTTACTCTCTCCTTTCGGCTTTACAACTTTCAAAATGAGTCAAGTAATAAATGAATTGATTTGAGAGATGTGAGGTCTGTGGTGTTAAAAGAGCTCGCAGCCATCGTATTCGTTTCATCTGTTGTAATTCAAGGAAATGGAAAGGAATTCGTTGGTGTTTCCACCATGTTCGGGTGTGAGGAAGGTCCCTCCACCACTTTATAGTTTCGCAATTCATTTTGGAATCAGCATGAGGAAGTCCGCCGTCTACTCAACCAGCTCTTCTTCCTTTGTCCTCCTCTCTCGGCTCCCCAAAATGAGATGAAGAAATGGAACCTCGAGGCTGAAACAGGAACAGAATGGAAGAGCATAAAACAAAATGACAAAAACGCCAACATGGACTTGGGGAAAGAGACAGGGCTCGATATTTTATGCTGTCGGCCGAACTCTCGACCCTCCGCATGATGAAAAGGGAACAAGCGCGCAATCAATATTAGCTATGTAGAGCCGTTGTAGTTTGATTCATGGAAATGGGAAAAATCTACTTACCGGAAGGAGGAGACAATAAGGGTAGGCCCTTTAAGTCCATTTACAGACTCGAAAGAACAAAAAGAAAATTCTAACACATATTATTCTGCAATATAAGGATGTGCAGTAGTTAGTTTACATTGACAGGATGAACATTCTTTTAAGTCTGTGAGAGGGTTTTGGTTTGAACAAAAGGAACTTTGCAAGTTATAACATACGAGTATCCTCCATAGTGCCAAAGGATGGGCAAAAGAAAGAATAATCTGAATGTCCAAGTTCAACTTGGGAGCCAGAGGTCTGGATTCCTGAAAGTCGAACACTTTACCAAACTTGGACAATGGAGAGACCGGTCATTTGGCTTTTATGTGAAAATCAAATCAGTGAGAAGTGAGAGCCATTGAAAGTTTCGAACCCATTTCGTAAATCACTCTCAGAATTATCAAGATAGGAAGACAATTTTTTAAATAAAAGATGAAATGGAATAAATCAGGATTGAGATTCTCTCTCCTCGAACTCAAACCCTTCCTTTCATTTCCCATTCCTCATCCATCTCGCTTCATCCCTTGAGTATTCCGCCAATTTGATCTCAATTGATCCTACTTATTCCCAATCAAAATACCTGACAAGAAAATTTTGGTGAAAGTGGAATCGATAACTGTCAAATAAACCATAGACCTGTTCTTATTTTCGAAATTTAATAATTTTATTCACATGTATAACATTAACTAATTAAAATAAATTTTATTTAAATTAAAGGGATTAATTGTAATTTTGCTATGATGTGATAAAAGACAATAATGTATATTTGAACCTTTATTAGGATTTCAATTTCGATGTGGTTGCAATCATTTAAATATTGATTTCGATTGTTTTACCTTAATAGGAAAAAGGATAAGGAAAAATAACGTCGTAAAGGGAGATCAGATTAACGAAAGAAGATCCAGGTTGTAAGGAAAAACGATCTTTCCTTTTTTTTCTATTTTCCACCCTCTGCGCGACTCTCATTTCTGTTGTGGCTTCCAATTACGATTTTCAAATCGAAAGAAGAAGCTGTGTTTGATGGGAAGGGAAAGTCAGGAATAATGACAAAAGGAAAAGTTCTTCCTCAACTCCTCACCATAGGCCGGTGGGCTGAAGAAAAGGAGTAAGTGGAAAGATCAAGTAGACCCTGTGAGAATGGCCTCCGAGAATGGAATCCCATTGCTTCTCCTCATCAATTGTTTCATGCCCACCCTTCCTTTCTTCACATCCTCGATACAAACATCAAAAGAGTTGATGTAATTGGGTTAATGGAGTCTCTGATGGACTCTCTTCCTTTTCCAGAGATCTCCTTCGCTAACTCACTCCTAACTCTCCTCGGCCTCTCACTCTCCCACTTCGTTCCGCTCCGATTTAATTATTTCAGTAAACATCCAAATTCTCGTCCGATTTCTTTTACACTTATTTTCCCCTTACCCTTTCTTTCAACGAGTAATGCAAGGTCTCGATGCAGTTTATTTCAACATATTCAATTCATTAAAAAGTCACTTACTCATTTAATCATTGATATAAATTTACACTTTTTATCTATTCTTTTACGACATAAACCAAATTCTCATTTAGAATATTAAATATATTCTCTGTAAATTAGAGATGGTTAGAATTTTTTAAAAAAATAAAAAATTAATAATTGATTAGGATAAGTAAGTAATAAACAAAATTTTCTTGTCTTTAACATTTTTTGGAACAAATACCTTTTATTTTATAGAGACAGGATAGCAAAGTTTATTAAGAAATTGTATATTTTATTTTTATGATGCTATTATATGTTTTACAGCACATGGTCTTTAAGGACATACCATACTTTTCGAAATGTTATTTCTTTTTTATTCTCTAAAACTCTAAAGGTAAAATTGCATGGGGTTTATAATATTCATATTCTTCCTTTTTCATGTTAAGAGTTTTCTCTAGATCATATTTGATCTTGGTAAAATAAAGAGAAGACGGTTGGGGACGAATTTCCCCATCGTTCGTTTGACTAGTAGGTCGGCAGTGACTGTTCGAGTGAAAGTCTTTCTTAATCTTTCTCACTGTTGTCCTCCGACTTTTGTTTCCCGTGTACTTTTCTACTTCCTTTCTCCCTTTGGCATGATATGACGGGGGAAGTGAACTCTGAGCCTCAACGGTCTTGAAATCCTCCAGTTGAGCTGCGACAGAGCCTCATGGAGGAAAGTAAGAAACTTTTTCATCCTGTATTAATATCGGAGAAAATTAAAGGCGTTCAGCTTTACTTTAAATGCTCTGTGTCTTATACCAGGCCTCGGCTCAATCTCTCCGCACATAATTTCACCCAAAGCGCAGAAGAGAGATTTCTTATTATGTAGACCGTGTATGAAGTACATGCTGAGAGAAAAAAGCAGAAAGCTAGACCGAGCTCGACGGAATCTCTCCTCAACCAAAATAGTTTATTCATACGCGAGAGTAAGAAAAAGAGAAATTTAAAGAACTACTTATTGTTTCATGAGAATCATAAGGAGCATTCCAGAGACTTTACTTTCCCCCCCTTTTTCACTTTCCGGAATCAAGCTTAGATTACGCATTCCATCGAAATGTTTTCATTATGATGCTTTGAGGATTTGAAAATGGGCTGGGGGTGGTAGAAAATTAAATTTTTTTATTCATATCAACTTATATTTATAAGTCGAGTGAGGAAGGATGAAAAGTGCGACATGAATCATAACAAGGAGGTTTTACATAGGGAGCGTCAACTTTGTTGTGCCCCATGTCTTTGTGCCATATGGGAGTCAGAGAAAGTTTCTCATCTCGTCCCTGGATATGAAAGTCATGAAGATTAATATCCATTCTAATATTCATGTTGAGTAAATCATTGGAATTTCCTTGGGATTAGCAGCCCTGTGAAAAGGAAGAGGATGGGAAGTGAAAAAAGAGTAGCGTTTAATGAGTTCTTCTCTCTTCTAATGTTCTCAACGCCCTTCCCGACTCCTTATTATAATAAGAGTAAAGTTCGATCCGGAAATTGGACCATAAATAAATGTCAGATCTGGGGTGAAGAAGAAGAGTTAATTTTTGTCTCTTTTCTCAAGAGAGTTGAGAAGAGTGAAAGTATATTTTTTCATTAATCAAGGGGAGCTGGGAAGTATAAGTGATGCTTGGCGAGGTTCCTCCTCCTGCACTTAGGCAAGAGTCAACGGGATGGCTAATTCCCAAAACGGAATCATTTCATTTCACATGGTTCGGTTTGGTATGTCAAGCTTATGCTGATGCGTACAAGAAAAATTTAGATCTGTGGGAGAGCTATGGCATGCGCGATGTAAAAAACCAAAAGCTGTCTTTCTCTCAGCCGGGAGAATTTCGGACACATTTCGGGAGGGAAGAACAAAGGCTACACATGTATCTCTTCAAGGAGGACGTTACGGCTGCCAGTGGGCACATAAATACTTGTTACCCCCACCCCATTACTCCTCCACTAAAAGCTTCATTTAATTCCTTCGGATTAACCCAGGTCAGCCCTTCCGGCCCTTGGGACTCTTCCTACTAATTTAATTATTTCTTACCAATTATTTCATTCAACTGCAAAAAACCACACGTGCTTGGAGAAAAGTCTTTTGTTCAATTACCGCCAACCAAATTTATGCATTAAAAATTAATTCCTCCAAACAACTCCACAGTTTTGCCTTTCTCAGAATAAATAAGTGAGCAGGGAAAGAAAAGAACATTTGTGGTCAGTGAAAGCGAAGGAGAATAAAAAAAATTCCAAGATAAAGAAGAGGAAAATATCTCGAGTGAAAATGGATCGTTGGCAAAGATTTACTTTCATCTTTCTCCTCTGGAGCGGATCTCTTATTGCAGGTACAGTCCTCGTCTTTCCAATAACCTATGCCAAATGGCTCTGACCCCGATCAACCAAAGGCTGAAGAGGAAGGGAGATTCGGGTCGCTCAGAGCTCTATATCATTTCAGTAGAACTTGAGGTTGTGGCTCAAAGACCTTTTCTCCTCCCCACTTCTCCCTTTTTACAAGGGTGAATTGTTGGTTTGGTGCGTATGGTTTATAATGGCTCGGGGCCATTTGAGTCGTCGTGTATAAGGAATCGCCTTTGGGCCCTCGAGTTCATAAATTCCTGAAGATAAACAACTTTGTTGTGTGAGCCACCCCGATGAAATTTTAATGAAAATTCATAAAGTGTGAGAAGGAGAAAGAAATATAATGGAGTAGGGAACCCTTTTCCGAACCCCTCATGCATACCTTTATTTGTATACATAATTTGACCTCCCAATCTTTCCCGGTGAAATGTATCTTCTTTAGATGTGCGTCCTGAGGAGTATTGGGGAGACTGAAGGGGGATCATGGGAATTGGGAAAAAGAGTCCGGCTTGTTCCTCCCAACTCGGAATAAGCCAACAACCCAACGACTGTCTTGTCTGATAAAGTAGTCGAGAAAGTGGGAATGGGGCAAAGTTTCCGCTCCTTTGCTTCTCCTCTCATCCACTACCATATATACATACACATTATTTCACATGAATTGTATGTAATAGGCGGGGCGGTTCGATCTCAATGTAAATATGGGGGAACTCTTCCAGGAAAAGACCTCTAGGAATAAGACGACCCGAAAGGAATGAAATCTCCATATGAGAGGGAGATGTCCTCATAGAATTTCATACGAGAACATACAATTCTACATTATGGGGACCATCGGAAATCTGATTGTGAATAGGCTGACTTGTCCGTGTCCCAGCTAGAGAGAAAGAGAGCCCCTAGTTCCTATATGAACTGACATTGGGAGAAAGTAAATTAAGATGTTCTTCTCTCTCGGAAGACAACTGTTCGAATAGGAAGAAGAAGGCGCCGTCATCGTGAGTGACGACGAGGCGGAGATAGTTCCGAGGAGACAGTGAACGACAATGACAGAGGAAGAGAACTCTATCTTCTTGGGTCATTCACGATGAGGCCCGACGAAATCGTTATTGTCACTCCTCAGTAATTCCGTCGTTATGAGTCTCTTTTCCATTTAACTGAAATCGGAATGGGGAGAATGAAAACAAAATGCTGCTGCCCGTTTCTACCCATTTCAATATGTGGCGCAGCTTTGTATGCGGAGCTTAAATAAATATATCGACGAGGCCTTTTGCTGGTTACAGGACGACCAAGTAACCTGTGATCCGTGATGGAGACCGCGTTTGCCAACTTCATTTGGGGATCTTTAAGCTTCATAGTGGCTCAAAAGACCGAAATGATTCTTGAGCTCGGAATGGGGTTGAAAAGGGTGTTCTACTCCCATTTGATTCGATAAAGACACAGTTGAACTGAGCATTTAATCATCTATAGACGGTTCACTTTAATCCATCTGTCTCATATAATGGTTGGGTGAAAGAGGGAAAGGGAGGGCATGAACCCCCATTCACATTATTATGATTCTCCTTTTCAATTTTCGTCGCTCGTTTGGTTGTCAGCTTAAGAAATTTCGATGGTCTTTAGATTCTAAAGAGAAAAGGATGATTCGATATTTAAAAGTGGGATGTCGTGGAACTCTCTCTTTCACTCTTTGCTTTTATACACATTAATAAGCATTTTTATGTACTACTTCAAACATACGTACAATATTTAACTTGTGTCCTTTGAATGCAAAAATATTTATTCTATGAACTGTAATGTTTATGTTTACACAATAAATGATTTTGTGTATATTTGAACTTAACTTTGAACTTTAAAGAAATGTACAATGAAATAATGAAATGTATATATATAATATCAACTGCTGAATCATAGGCGTTCTTTAGTTTGTAAACGCTCTATTTCATTTTTACTATTTGTTTATACTATTTGTAGTTTGTGTACCGATCTGTATGTACTATGTACATACTTATTGTTTACGAGTAAAATCTATGTATTCCAGCGCATTACTGTTATAATGTGACATAATATGATAGTAGAAGACATTGAAATGAAATCAGACTTAACTCGTTGTGGCGTAAATAAACACCAATGAGAATTTTGTGTACCTTTGCTAAATGTTAAAACACTTTAACAACTTATAAATTTTGAATAGGTGAAGTAACTATTTCTGTTTTTACTGCAATTGAAGTAATTCAGAAGTGCAGAGACTTTAAATTTGTACGTAGTTCACTTATTTAAAACGGACATCTATTATGAAAGGCTTCCTTTGTGGATTCCTCATAGGGAAAAGAGAGAGAAACACTCCAAGTTAGGATTTCTCGTGAAAATTTGAGGTAAACAGAATTAAATTGCAGGCGTGAACTCGTTGTGGTTTCCATTCTATGTTGAATCTCACTCAGTCAAACTTGTTTGCTCCCTTTCGTGTTCTTCCTCGCCCCGGAGAATTCCTTGCAAATAGAAGCAATGGAGGGGCCCGGGAAAGTTAATTCTTCTTTTCATCATCAACTTGTGAATCCCAGTTTGATTCAATTCATAATGAGGTGTGAAGAAGAGGAACTTTCACTTACACACTCCATTCATTTCACTTGTCTGCTTTCATCTGACAATTTGCGAGTTCTGAGCAAATTTTCTGGCCAAGTTCGTGGCCTGCCTGAACAAATAAAAATTTTATTGGTGGTAAAAGCATAAGTGCACACGACCGCCAACTCGATTCTAAAACGTTTTGTTTTATGGTTTCATATTTAGTTCCTTTAGCTTAAATCGCATAAAATAGGTTGGAAAATAACTGCATAGAAAAAATTGTATTTTACATAAATAAAATTGGAGTCCTTGAACATTTTTACAATTTTGACATAACGAACGCAAATTAGATATTTGATCGTTATTTAATGATTATCATTCTTCAAAAGTTGGCAAAAAACTTTGCATATTATAATTAATTGATATTTATTAAAAGTCCTTTTAATATCTTCAATTTAGTAAAATTAAAATTCAAAAAATCTTTATGCTTTTAAATGATCAGATTTATGAGCGACAACACTTTACAAATATTCTTGCATTAACACAGCATTGTCCTATTTTATATACGGCTTTCCGTGAGCCATCTCTCATTTTTAGGCATTTTAGCAGAATAATGATTTGCCAAAACTAATTTAAAATAAATTCCCATTACACCACGGAAATTGGATCCAAACCAACTTTCCAACTATGCAATGAACATAAGACAAAAGTGCAGTATGCAGGAGGTACACATGCAATGCTCATAATAAAAAACCATTGGGCATAGGAAGTTTATATTGATGAAGGAAAGAGGAAAGAATAATAGAAATAATAATTGGAGCAGAAGAAAGCAATGCATCTTTTTCCGACAAGGGAGGGAAATCAGATCAGATTGAATTGGTGAAATGACTGCCCTTTAAGCAGTGCTCCCCTAATAGCCCAAACTTTCCTGTAATGGTGTGGTTATGTGGAGGAAGATATCAGAGATGGGCGATCGAGGAAAGGCTTCACTCCACGAGAGGAAAAGAGTTTCCTTTCATGCTCTTCATTCCCCCTTCCTCGATGAAGAAGGAAGGAGTCGATTGCCTCAGATCAGTTCTGATCTCTCTTGTTTTGCGAGACTGAAGGAGGAGAATGAAATTCTGAGAATTACACCAGAGACGAGGAAGCATGAGGAGAAGTGTTGAACGCAAATCGCTTCTTTTCTCACAATTGTTTCAATAGACGAAGGCGCCTTCCTTGACCACTTCAATCTATTTCCCTCCCTTTGGAGGTAACATTAAGAAGGTTTCTTTGCTATAGTCAAGTATTCACTATAAAAAGGTTTAAATGTGTCTATATCGCCCACACTTTCCCTTTTTGTCTCCAAAATTCACTTTCCCGTTGATATACTTTCGGCCCCTTTGTCGCTAGCGAATGGCTCCGCTCAAAATATCGCTTTCATTTCCCGTTTTTCCTTCACCAATTTCACCTCGACGGAACTTAAATGCCCACTTACTCTTCTTCAAGACCCAGTTTGGGCTAATCGGAAGTGAGGCTCTTATGGCTTCCCTTTCCCAACACACATCCATAAAGTAGTTTCACAAAGATACATACATCTCATTCGTATTGGCCCACGAAGGTTGAGGGAACTTTCCCCCTTAAATCCTTCATTCCATTTGACCAGAAGGGGACCAAGAGCGGCTTCATTTAAGACCTCACCGATCCTCCACGACGGCACGAGTAGCTTAGGAGTTAAGAGTTCCCCCGAATATGGATAAATGAGCCAAGTGAGGAGAAGGGAGGACAAGAAATACGTACAGTAGTTGTAGTTGGACCTCGAAATGAACGACTCCAAGTTTGACTGGTAAAGTTCCCCCTGTCGTGATAAGTACGTTGGACTTGGCACGACTTTCACTCTACCGTCACTTGATTCGCCTCTTCCCTTCAACTTTTTTTTGCCAAGAGAAGAAAGTTTTTCAAAAATTTCCCTAATATTGTCGAAATGATGAGGACATGTTGTGTTTAATAAATAGGACAGCCTTCTCAAGTAGGCAATTTGGAGGAGATAAATGAAAAGGACTTTTTTATTCTCTTGACTGCTCCTCCTCCATATTTAAGGAAATGAGGGATAAGTGGTCGTTTCCCTTTTATGTCTTCTGACTAATTCTAACCCTTTTCACCTTTTTCTTTTTTAGGGCTGGAGGGATTAGAGAAGGAAGGAGTAAGACTCATCTTCCCCTCCCATGTCCTCGCTGGTGAGAACCTAACAATGATATGTATGTTCAAAATGCCAAAAACCTCTATCTACACGGTGAAATGGTAAGGAGCCGTTTGGCTACACTCCTTCTACTTTTATAGTTAGTTTACCTCATGAGAATATCTCCAGCTGGAGGCATCCTCTTTTCATTCTCAATGGAGAGAAAGATTAAATTGAGCAGAGTTGTTATTAAAGCGGGGATCTTGGCAAACAATAACATGCGTGAAATTTGATTATTTTTCCTTTTGAGGGGAAAGGAATGGCGAGTGAATTACGAGCTACATCACTAATAAGTTAACCATTTTTTATCCAATTTTGGTCCAATGGGTAATTTAAAATTTATTTCATTGTAATACTCCTTTTTTATCTTCAACTAATATGGTATTACATATTTTTATTAATACAGTAGAGGTAATTTTAGTTGCATTCAATGAAATCATAATGCCTCATTAATTATTAATCAATAATTTTAATAAAGAACTTGCAATACTGTAATTATATTTAATAACTTTAATAAGTATACTAAAGTTTTTTGACTAGGAAAAACAAATCCAATTTATGTAGTAATTTCTAATATTCTAAATTAAATTCTGATAGTTTAATTTAAAAAATTCAATATGTTAATAAAATTAGTATAACTTATGATAGTTTGTAAAAAATGATGCGATTATTCATTAACTGCCGAAATAAAAAAGGCATTTGGATTTTGAGTCTTTTGTTATCAATTCAAATGGTGGAGGATAAATAATCCGAGCCTAGTCGAATAAACTAAAATTGAACATTGGCATAATGTTTATTTTTTATGAATGAAATTACCATTCTCTATTCTCTTGTCACATTCAAATGCATTTTCTATTTGTATGGAGCTCGTGGAAAAGAATGATGAAGCTTGTTGTGTAAAAGCGTCGACTGCTCCTTTGTCAAGGAATGAATGACAAATAAGGAGCGAAGTTTGTTCCAAACGCCAGTGCAAGAACTCCCATCCTTCCGCATCCTTTCCTTTATTCCTTCTAATGCTTTTATATCTTATAACAAATGAGGGGTGCATAGTTTTCTCAACAGAGCCAAAGTGAAGAAAAAGGTTAAAGATTAACAAGAGCAGCTCCCATTAAGTGAAATAGAGAGGCATAATGAACATTTGCATTATCAAATTTTCTTCTCTCCATCTGGTCCTCTTATTTATATTGCTCTTATAAATATAAGGACCCGTGTTTGAACTCTACTATCTACTATGAAGTTATATTAAGACTAATTATTCTTAAAAATTTCCTCCTCAAATGAAAGAGAAGAGGCGCTAATACGAATTAGTCCAAAGCGCAAGTGATTTGAATGCGGAATTAATCAAAGATTGTTTTGGGTGTTCTAAATTTAATACATGTAGATCACACGATGCTCATCATGGCTTCAAATGTTCTTCTTGTGTTATAGGTACAAGGGAACGAGAGAAATTTTCCGCTATACTCCCAAGCAAGTTCCTCAAAAGCAGATCTTCGGTCTCCCTGGGCTTTATGTGGACGTAAGTATTAAAGCTCAAATAAGCATGCGAGGGATTCTCCGTCCTTTAATACGCCGAGGTCCTTCATCAAGCTCCGAGTTTATATAGAGTTCCGTCACAACATGGCTCTCCTTTCTCCACCCTACGATTTTCCACATTATAATTCATACCATTAGCCAAATTAGTCCCACTTCCATCCCAGTCTTTTCCCAAGCAATTGCATGCTAATGTCCCTCGTTCCCTCAACTCTTACTCTTCCATGAACTATGGGAGGGAACCAGAACCTTAAATATCGATGATGATGGTTCGCTCCATTATTAGCCCCACCATAGGAATTCACCTCAGAGTCACCAATGTCACACTTCACATTTTCACTCATCCCTTCCCCGCTCCCCATCACTTCATTAATGAACCCAAATAAATATTCGGCTCATTCAAAGGAGAAACTAAAATACATTTGAGCACTCATTTACTCTCAAAGGCCTCCAACACGCTCGATGAACTCTACTAATTAATCGCCTCTCCCACGCCTCCTTACTACACCCACCCTTTTATTTCTCTTTGTAGGAGAATCAGTCAGAAATTGACAAGTTGCTAATAAGGAACGTCCCCTTGGGCATGACTGGAAACGTAAGCTGTGAAGTAACCATTGAACCCAAATTTTCTACTGTGACTCAAGAAGGATACATTTTAGTAGTTGGTAAGTTTTGGTTAACCTTTAACCTTAATTTGGCCACTTGATGTTTAATCAAATGAAATGATAAAGAACGATTAATCTTTTCTAGATGTACCACAAGAGCTACCAAAGCTCGAAATTGAAGGACCGCTTGGACCTTTTGCTGTTTCGACACTTGGTGGAAATGAGTCATTAAAAGCTATTTGCACTTCTGGCCCAGCTAAACCCGCCACAAACCTCACTTTCCTCGTCAATGATATCGCGGTAAGTAAATGTTTAAAAAATATTTTATGTTCATCTCTTTAAAAAGTGAAAATCTTCTTAAATAACTAATGTAAAATGCTACATAAGGATGAAAAAATGTTTTTAGATTTTTTCCCTAATGAGAATCCAAAACACAATCAGAAATGATTAGCTAAAATCTTCTCAATTCAATGCTTTGTTCAAAATTCTGAAATATAAAGCATGTCTGAACCATGAATTATTGAACTGAAAAAATACAATGATTTGTTGCAAAATTAAAAGATTCATCTTCGTTATTGGTTAGCTTTATAAATCTATGCTTTGTATTTTATATACCTACTATACAGAATACTATAAACTATTGAAAAATCCAAGATGTAGAATCTGTTAAGCTTTCACCCATGCCCATGAATAAAAATATGTGAGTAAAGATTTATGTTTTCAAAAACTTGAAAAATCTTTTTATTCTTAATATTTGAAAGGGACATAATGAAAGACATTTCAGAGAGTTAGATAGAGATATACATACATACTACACAACATTGTATAGTATGTAAGTATTATGTAGGTATCTGTATGGTATCTGCATGTAAGTATTATGTATGTAAATTAGTATAAGTATTTGGGTTGATACGAGTGGTTTTACGAGTGATTATTAAAACTTTGGATAGTCATTGAAAATTTATAGCTTAATAATGGGCTCTTTGGATTAAAAGGAAATCCTCATCTGTAAGGTTTCTTTTTTGCAGTTGAGCTCAAAGTATGTGAAGGTGAGTGAAAATCCCGAGAAGATAACAGTCGGAGGATACGAGCATGAGGTGACACGGGCGGAAGCCAAGATTCCCCTCAAGCACGCCAATTTTGTTGAAGGGAAGATTCGTGTCCAGTGCGAGGCTAAGCTCCTCAATTTCTACAATAAAAAGTCGAACGAATTCACGGGTTTCATGTTGCGTCCAAAATCCTCTTCGTCTGTCTTCAGCTTCGGAAGAAGCAAAAACGGAGAGAGGAGAAGTGCGGCTGGTAAGGGAGAAAAACTAATTCTTCAACTAGCAATATTAAATATATTAACTCGGCTATATTAAATATATTAACATAACTAGCGACCAAAGACTCTTTGCTCCTTGAGCTGAGTCAATTCTATCTTGAATATTAATATGTGAAAGAGGAACAGCTAATGGCTTTTGGTTCCCATCTCTCCATATAGATATTCCCCAGCTTCCTTTATTTTCTAATATAATTACTTTCACTTCGCCACGGAGAAAGAGTAGGGAATTAGCTATGGTGGATTTTGAGTGAGACTTGAAATCAAATCGATGGCTTCTCACCACCGAAAGAGAAGAGGAAGAGGAATGTCGCTAACTTTGTATCATAAATTTTAATAGGAAAATTGGTTTGGTCCATTACGGGGATCCTCGTCTCAAAGTTGGTGCTACTGACGCCTTTATAAAGCGGACGAGGCCTTTTGATATATATCACCGCGTCATTATAGACAAATTTTCACGGGATTCTGATGGCAGGCGATGACATGAAATCGTTACTCTTACCCTCTCGTCTCCACCGCGCTCCGCATCCAACTTATTGCTCTCAAACTTTACATCTCGTATATTGTTATGAATATAGGTCTAACTTCAAGAATACATCTATTAAACATTTAAGTGTATTGCTATTACCACTTACGACTAAGCCACTCTTCTATTAATAAATGATTATCAAATTATACATTTCTATTATGTACCGGTACAAATTTGTTCGGGAGTTTATTTCATTCGATCCGACTGTTATTTAATATTAATTACATCACACTAGCCAAAATTAGCTATGTACGAGAACATTTCAACTGTGTGCTTAACTAAAATTGTTGTTTAATTAAAGCATCAATGATAATGGAAAGTTATGAATTGATGAATAATATTGTGGAATAAATGTGTTTTAAGTTAAATGTGAAACATTTTGTATGTATGAACTCTCTACGTAATAATATTTTGAATATTTACATTTTATATTTTAAGTGGATTCATATTAAATCTGAAAGTTAATATTCCTGGTTATGAAATTTTAATTGCCTGCTAAGTATACGCTCAGCTCAGTCGAAAAGAGGACATGGAATTATTTATAAGCATTAATTCAACTAATTTCCCACTCATAAATGTTCTTAATCTTTTATAAAGACAAGTTAAATATAATGAAGAAAAATTAATAAAAATTCTTTACTTTTCTGAAATTAACAATTCAATTGTAGGATACATATTTAAGTAACTATTAATATATCGATAAGTTATAAAATATTAAATTACCAATTTACAATTACCAAATATGTACTTAAACTAAAGATGATAAATTGTCTTATTGTCTATTTAACATTGTTAAATTATATTTGTTACAAAAATAAAAATGATGGCATTTTTCAATTCATGGTCACTCAAATATATTGTACCTAATTATGTAATTCCAAATAAAGTGATAATGCAATCAGTCATGAAAATGTTTGTATATGAAGTAATAACCTAAAATTAAATAATATTTGCATTTTAATGTATAAATATACCTAACTCTAAGCTAAATAGTTAACAGGTCGGTCGATGTGTTGTCGAAGCGGTACTTTCAATTATTACCACAAAAATCTCGTATAAATTAGTCCTACTCCTATTATATCTATTATGAACAATAGTATAGGTATGAATAATGCTAACTAAAAGTAAGTAAAAAATATTAATTCTATTAATCCAATTATGTATGTACTTATCAATTCCATTTTTGACTATTCGAGCCTAACCATTCGAAGTTGTATGTTGTAATAAGTAATTGTTGCTTTGTTCCAGTTAATTTTTAAATTTTTATTTATAATTTTAAAGACTAGATGTTAAACAGTGTAAGGTAATTTATTTTAGAATTAAGTAGTTACATATTTTCATTAAATGTTAATTTAATATATTTTTCTCAATTTTTAAATAATTTTTAATTTTTAAATACTTAAAAATAAAATGCAAGTATAAGTAATTAACAGCACACAATATTTCATTGATTGAAATGAAATAAATAAATATTTATTCGGTGAAGGTTTTTTTCATCATTTAATATCATGATGTACCTACCTATTATAAATTACTTAATTATTTACTTATACATTAAATACCTACTATTTGTATTTTTGAGGTAAGACAAAGACAATACTCTAATTTAATTCATAATTTCCCAATCCAAAATAATTATTTATTTATAGGTATACTATAACACATTTCTTAAAGTAATTGCAATATTTCATAATTTTTCTTCATCTTATTATCTAATAAGATTCAAAAATAAATATCAACATTTAGCTAAGAAAAAAATGAGTGTAAACAAAGAAAGCGTTTGTATGGTATGTTATAAATGAATCCATTGAAGGCGAATTCCACTGCAGGCGATGAATGTGAAGGGCAGCATCAACGAGTTCTATTGTGCCAATTTCCTTCAAGGTATGAATTGAATTTTGCCCAATCTTGTCAGGCGAGTTGAAAGGGAAGATGTAAAGAGCGGTCCACCCTTGTCCATCCAAGTTTATCTCATTGAATGCCGAGCGAGGATTCGGGTCGAGTCGTGGAGAAGAGACACTCAGGGTTTCTCCTTTTATTTCCCTTCTTTTCTTAACATTATTGCTTAAGGAGAAAGCAAACTTTGGAAGTGCCAATGGAACACAAACTTTGGTAAACATTGGAAAGCAATCAATGAATTCAATCTGGGCGTTCTTATCGCTCCTCCGACTTTGTCTTCATCTTTCACTGGTATTAGAAGGACTGGGAGTGGAGACCTTATGTATAAACAGTACGGAATAAAAAGAACATACTTTTTATCCACTCAAACTTCTACTTTACACCGGTCCATGACGGAGCTTAGCCCGCAAAGTTTGCATTAACTCCGCGTCTCGGTTCTTCTTACATGTTAGTGGCTCCTTCGTTCCTGGTCTCAAAAGTCCACACATACAATATTATTCAGCAGAGTGATCCCTCGTCGTCCTCCGCCATTCTCCCAAGTTAAATAAAATAGAAATGAGATTGGACATTGAGTTACCTACTCTGTCAACCCACACTTTTTATAGCTGGCTATTGCTCTCTCTCGAAGAGATACGATCCCGCCTACGACTTTTAATGGGCTTCAGAGCTCCGAGCCTAACAACTGCATATACATCCTTACCGGCATCTCCCCTACTTTCATACACGAATGACTTTAGAAGAAAAAAAAAGACTTCATCGAAGTTGTTAAGAATGGCAATGTGAAATGTGATCCTTAGAGTTTCGGAAATAAAACGATGAAAGTTGGTGGAAGTTTTCCATTTAATGATATAATGCAATTACATGTGTATGGCATAACCTACTCCTCGAAACGTAAAGTGAGAAAAAATAAGGAGGAAAAGATTTATCATTTGGGTTCCTTATAACTACACCTTTACAGCTTCTCACAAATGCTTTTTTACACTTCTTTCCCTATTACTGATACTTACATCGCAAAAAATAATGTGGATGTAAAAATGTAAAAAAATTGACATGATGATCAGGAGAGTGCGAAATTGATTGAAGTTTAAAGAACCGTTAAGTAAGTTGTTGAGACCGAGTGATGTGAAAGGATTGAAAGAGAGAGGAAGAGTCTATGTGAAGAGCAACGAGGGCTACTTGTCCATAGGGTGAAATGGAATAGGTTAGGGCTCTTCTCGAAACAGGAGAACTTTTACTACCTTCTTCGATTAAAATTGTTTGCAGAGCACTTGATTTTCTCTCTTCAGCCTTTCTCACAGTAAAGGAGTCAACATTTGAGGTCCTTGGCTTCTCTCACCCATATTTATATACTTCCCAATTCCCATATGCAACCTTAGTAAGGTGACGAAATTCGTCAAAGGCCGCAAGGATATATCTCTCATCATCAGTTTTTTCTTATTCGGCTCTCCTTAAGAGACTTCTCTTAATCTTAACTCATGTTTCCCTACCATTACGCTTAATTGAAAGTAGAGAATGGAAGAAAAGTCCCATTTTCTACATCATTCCTCACATTTCTCTCGATCATTCCCAAACTTTGACAATTAGCTTACATTAACTCCCGCTTCTCTGGATTTCTCTTCTTCTTCTTCCTCATCATCTTCCCATCTGTCTCAGAGATAAACGCCCTTTTCTTAAAATTATTCTGCTCAACTTCATTCCTAACCTTTTCTTCAGCTTCAACTCAATTATTATTTTATTCCATTAATTAATCTTTAATTACCGAGAACAATGTGTGAATAGATTCATAAAATTTACAAATTATTAGCTTAATTATTTATTAGTATGATAAACAGATGCAAATATGGTAAGAAATAATTATAATATTTAACAATCCCATTAAATAATATGATTAATTAATATATTATTTTGACAATTAAAGTATTTATAATTTTATTATTTATTAATATAAATTACATTAGTGTTTAAGTCGAAGTTTAATACTTACGTACTGATATGTAACTACAAAACTCCTCATTACATTGTAGAAGCAAATCTCTCTCTTGATCTTGAGTTAATAGAGCTTGCAGAGAGCATTCGAGCAGCTAAACTTCATAATCTAATAGTTCTCATAAACAGACATCTAACGTCGTGAAATGAAGATTGGAGAAAATCGGATCAATGAATGCTAAAGTGAGAACGGTTTTCTCCATGTCCGAAAGAGAGCAGAAACAACCCGGGTACAAGTTTCGTGCCCGGATTTCTGCCGGATAAAAAGAAAATGAGAGATGTCATTGGTGGTCTTTGAAATTTTTTCCGCCCAAGCCAAGCCTGGCAAGCATAACAAGATAAGAGTATAGTTTACGTTAAAACACTTAAAAGTAAAAAGTGATCTAATTTAGCATTTCTGAGAAATATTACATTTATTTATTAGGAATGCATAATTTACAGGCATATAATAGTATTTTAAATCGTCTGCTAAATGATTCTTAATTTTTCAAGTAAACACAACAAATATGTAGTTAAAAATCACGATGTTAGCATATTGCATATAACCCTTTTAAATGAAATTTTATTTTGACCATTTCCAAATTAGTGTCAAAGAAAAATCTCATTTGAGATTTTGATTTCTCAATCTCATGTTGAACTTAATTTGTATGTCAAAAGTTCTAAAGACCTGATTAAAAAACGAATGTGTAGAATTTATACATACATACTTATAAATGTTGGTTTATATTTGTTTACCTATAGTTCATGAATACATACTTTATATACCTTAGTAGAGAATTCAGCCGTTTCATCCCCCCACTTTTCCCACAATTTCATCTTCAAAGAGTTTCAATTCTCAAGAAACTAAATTAACCTGTGAGAGTAGGCTGAAAAGTTTTGATACGGTTAAAAATCTCAAACCATATATTTTAATCATTGATTTCAAAGAAACGCCGAGAATGAAAGAAGAAAATAATGAGTTTCGTGAACCGTGGGGGCAAAGTTAAATGATTTTGATTTTTGAAGTTGTGGGAAAAGTTTATAATTATAGAGTCGAAGTGGTTAAAAGGCGATCTCTCCTCCTGTCCACTTCCTTCTGTCAATGAGGGTAGGTATGTTGGACCGGGAGAGCGAGCGAGGGAGTTTTCCCGAGATTTATGACTGGTGGAATGGGTCGGTGCTGTTTATGGGTTTGCTCAATGGTAGAATTTATAAGGTTCAGCCTCGTCTCTCCCATCCCTTCTCCGAAGAAAGAACGGCTCTTGAAGTCCCTCAGCCTCAGAATTGAATTTACACAAAAGAGTTGAGGAAGAAAGGGAGGAAGACGACCCACTTCTGTCTCAAGAGTTTTCATCGGCGGCGGCGAGGGCGGGAGTTTTGTGAGTAATGGGAATCTATTAGCTCCTCACATAAGTGGCTCTTAATGGGTGTTAGACTGTTTAGACTTTATTGCATAAATTGGGGATGAGAGTGAGGAAGGTTGTGAAGCTTCGCTGCCCACATTACTACACATAAGTATACTCTAACTGGAAGGGGCTCTGCAGCAATTGGAATTTTATAATCCGTTGTTATGTCCAAGTATCCATTGGCGGAGTCATAAAGCGGGCCCTCCCGCGCCCGAATGACCATGGGATGAGAATTGAAGTAGGAAGAGGAGCCCATGATCTATGTAGTTCTGAAGAGGCGCTTCGACCCTCCGCCCGAAAACCGTTTTTACTCTCCGAGAGAATTCAGTTTGCCTTTGTCGAGCATTCATTTTAATGAAAATTATGATCCTTTTCTGGCTGGGTGATGGTGCTTTCTGTACGGGAGCCCGTTCCCTACGACATCAATAGCCCGGGCATTACCGTGAATTACGGGGATATAATAAAAAGGGAAAGCAACTCATAGCTGAGGAGGACTCATCCTCTCACACGCAGTAAACTGCGTTTTTACTCTTCCACCGTCGCACTCCTCGTCAGATCTTAAACTATAATAATACCAATACGCCCATTTCAACCTCAGAGGAGTGGCTGTTCTTGTATCTCCAAAACACGTCAATTTCCCTGTCCTCGCCAGCCTTCATCGCCACTCAGAGTGGGCAATATCATCATTTGAAATTTAATTCTATACAATTTTCACACAATCCAAATTCGGCCCTATACTTTTATATCAGCCAAACTCCGCTTATGAGGGATAACAGGTCGATTGGAGCTTACTCTCGGCTCCTGACTCAAACATAAGCTATGTCTCTTCCTTTCTTGATATGCCATCTTGACCAAACAAATATCCGAGGTAATAAAACTTGCTCAAAGCCTTATTGCTCTCTCGAGACTCGATCTTTAACCTTCTGCTTTTTTGATCACTCTCAATTCCCATCTTTCACTCATTTTTAGGAATCCGATTTTCGGAAGATTTTTTTTAATTCATTCGAGTAACGATAACCCAACTTTGAAATTGGATCATTGGTTATACAATGTCATATTTGTGAGAAATTAAAAATCTAAAATAAGAATAGAAAAAATAAAGATTTAAAGATTTCGCCCCTTAAAATTTGTATTAACGGCGCTGGTCAAAGAAAAGGTAAAATTCATTTTCTGCGAAACATTGTAATAAAAGAGAAAAAATCAGTTATTCTCAGAAATGAGGTGGTAAAGCAAAGGTTTGAAGAAGGTAATAACAATATAACTCAAATTATGGTCAAATTGATAAAAAAGCTGAGTCAGGCTGGTGAAGAAAAAAGTGTGGTAGAACCATCAAAGTAAAACTTATAACGCCCTTGTCTTCTTCATCTTTATAAGTTTCATAGACATGAATTACAGCTTTTTAATAACCTTTATGAAGTTTATTCTTGATCATAAAACAAATCTTACGTTGCAGGACCATAAGCCTTTGAATTCGGATCGATGGCTGTTTCACATGGTAGTGAAAAGAATGAGTACCAACTTTTCCTCAAAAAAAAAGTAATTTCATCGTTTTCTTGCAGCTTTAAAAAGTTAGGTCAAAAACCATTGAAACGAACGTTTTAATTGTTTAAGCGTTTGCTTAAATCGCTATTCATAGCTGATGTTTATTCACTATCATATGTTTAAATATTAAATGATATTCTTTATATTATTCTTCACGAAACAGTTAATTTTTATTAAGCAAAAAAGTTTAAAATTAAGTTAAAAATTTGCATCTCATCAAAAAATCAGATCAGATCATACCAAATTATGTGTCTTATTGTGCTTATGGATAAAGCAAAAAAAGTTCAAAAATTTATTTAACTAAACAGAAATAACTAGGGAATCAGTCAAAAACATAAATCGAAAAATGATAACTTTTGATATTATTCGAATAGTTCAAAAAATTAATTGATTATTTTCCCTATGTTACCAATGTAAATTTGAATCTTGCATAAGACCAATAAGACACATAATTTGGTATGATCTGATATTTTCTTTGATAGTTTAATATGAGAAAAAAGAATTCCTTTGATTCCAAATCCTTGACTTTGTCTCCACTCCGCGAAGGTCTTTTCATCTGTCTGATGCCGAGACAAAGAAGGTCTTTTGTTGTGCCTCCAAATAGAATAGGGGATTTATTAGGACGTTGAGTTCCTCTCTAATTTGCTACAGAGTATTTATTAAGGGCAACAAAAGGAAGAAGATTGTGAAATGTCTATCTTCTTTCACTTTCGTCATCATGGTTTCATCCCCTTAGCCCTTGGAGGCTTCCATATTCTCCCATCACATAACTTCCAAACTATTTGCTTTGTTTCATCCTCTTTGTCCCCTCATACTACTTCGTATATTGCCATTAAACATGAATGAGAACTTGAAAAGAATCCCGAGAACTGTGAGTAGGTGTTAAGGCAAAGAGCTCTCAGATATATCTCCAAGATCTTTATAGCACTTATACAGCTTATATAGTTATTGTTATTGCCCACGATAAATATATGCTCGTCAGTTGTACTTACATTGTAAAGGTATGGAACGAAATATACATTATTACTTATTATAATATGTAATAAATAGTATAAATAGCATTGAGTGCTCATAGACCAATCTTACATGTGCTTAGTCATATATCATAAAATATTTACAGATAACAATACAAGTTAGTATATATGAATTGATCCCACATTTTTTTACATCACATATAATGTAATATGAGAAAGTTCATATGAAGAAAAGTATCAAAGAAAGTATGAAAGTTTTACTAGAATAAGCGATTATGATTCAAGTAAATTATTATCAATGGGAGCCATTCCGCATTGAAGAGACAAATAAAACTGAAGAACTTTCAAAAAAAGATATAAAGATATATATTTGAACCCTAATGGGTTCGGGCCAGACGGGCTGGGAAAACTAGGAATATTGAAATTTGTATAAAAGCATTTCACAATAAAATAAAACTGGCCCAACTCTCTTCAACCATGTTGATTTCCTTTCCAATGTTCCTCGAGATCGTAAGTCCAACTGGGAGAAAGGAGCCGGAAGATGATGAGCACTATGTGCATGTTTTCCTAACTTTACTGGTCGTGTGATTTGGGAAGTAAAATGGACGAGGGTCGGGAGATGATGAGAACGTTTTAATATTGGCGACCCATCAGACTTCAGTCTCATGTCACGCCGTTCCGATCCAGAATGTTTCCCTCCAGATTGCTTTCCCGCTCGCTACCGGCAAACTGCACTTTTTTCCTCAGTTTCCTATTAAATGGGCAGGCCTTTGATTTGCTCTTTTCCTCAACTTTTGTAGAGTCGGTCCACGTAGAATACTTACGCGATGAGTTACAAGGTGCC
This sequence comes from Neelides folsomi, assembly GCA_034687125.1. Lineage (NCBI taxonomy): Eukaryota > Metazoa > Arthropoda > Collembola > Neelipleona > Neelidae > Neelides > Neelides folsomi. The sequence continues at coordinate 94,255 of JAQGBZ010000114.1, forward strand.
AGCGAGGTTGTTGGGACTCACACCCGGCTCCTCATCATCAAGACTTCCTACATGAAAGGATAACCCAAACACGTGCTCTTTATCCAACCGTATCCAACTTTCTCCATAAACCATTGCTATAGGCCAAAAGTAATACTCCATACAATTTACTATCATTTTCAATATTGCTCCCTTGAACCTCCATATTTATGATTCAATGGTTTGGGCAAAAACAAATAAAAGTACAGGCTTTATTTGTTTAAATTTACATGTAAGCAAATGATCCCAAACTAAACATCATCTATAAATCCTAGGTTCGTATTATGTTGTGTAATGTGTAATTGTGTAAAGTTAATTTATGATGCTTATACGTATGTAATATACAAACATTGTATATGTAGTACATAAGTTATAACTTATAACTACCAATAATAAATATAAAGTACATAGGTAATTATAATTACTATTTTACATATTTATGTTATGTATTTATTTGTGTTTACTGTCACATGCTTATCATTTAATATTGTTTTGTGAAGTAAATACACGAATAGATAGAACAAGCACACAATTTTCTACAGAAGTACAAACTCAAAATAATACTTATTTTCGTGCTAATCATCTGGCAGTTCTCATGCTCTCAAAAGATCAACGTTGATTTGAAAAGAGCTTAATCTCAAAAAGCGATTATTTTAACTCAACTTCATAAAATTATACGACGTTATTCATAGACGATGTAATTATTTATCTCAATTATAATTGAATACCCTTGGATTATACCTCTCTCTGGATTTTGAGTACTTGTGAAATTAATCAATAAAATGTTCGATTTTAATTAAAAAGTTTAAACGAGGGCTTAGGGAAGAATTCGTGCCAAAAATTTTCGCAATTACCATTATTCCACTTAAGAGTCCGCCGCAAAAAGGAACTCTTAAAGGCTCAATAGTATTCTAAATTTTGGCCCAACGCTCAAATCCGCTATTTCATTTGTAAGAAGCAAATCTAATGAATATTTCATAAATGACGATAAGGATCGTATTCGTTTTTAAATGAAGTTTAATTCTCAAATTAAGAATCTGAGCATGTACATATTTTCTATTAATTCATTTTTCCTCAGCTTTCATTTTCCCAAGAGACGCTCCTCGATTTAATTAATAGTATTTCAAGCTAAAGCGATTATAGTTACACCATTTCCGCATCTTTCAATCTTCAATCTTCATAAAAAAATAATAAAAACTCTGAACCATGAATCCAATTTCATTATTTCCTCCTTTTCAAACCAGAGGAAAGCAGGGGGAAAAGAAAAAAAGTCCAATATTTATTTTTGCCTTGAAAGAAACAAATCAAAACTCGATTAGGATTTGAGAAAGTTTAGGAAAGCATTTGTTTTCCAGCTTAAATACACCTCAGGTTGAGCGGTGAGCTCCGGTTCTCAGGAAACTCGTGAAGTAATCCTAAGCTCACTTTCACTTGCTGCATCAGCAGGTTCCCTGTAAATACGAGTCGAAGAGGATTCCTTGAGGTCGTGGTCCTCTTTTGGCTCCCGGACTCTCCGCTTTGAAAAATCACCCCTTGTCTTCGCCCTAATCCGCCCATCCGTATTCCATTCATTCATTATAAGATTAGGAAAGGGAGAAGATTGATAAGGACGGATTGATAAGCCGTGTGTTCTTCCTCCTTGGCACAATTACTCCGCTCTCTCTGAGTGAGTTCAGTTTGAAAAACGAGATTCGAAGGGAGGCGGACGGACGAGTGAAGGAAATTTCCAAGAGGGCTTAATACCCGGGGAAAATACTTTTTATTTTATGAGACAAGGCCCAGCCACTACAAACAATTTGGATTATGAAGCTCGCGGAGTTTGGCTCGTATCTCTCCGCGACTCATAACACTTTACACCACTTACATTCACCTTATTATTTTCCCTTTCTTTGTCTAGCAATATAATATAGGCCACCGGAATTTCTCCCAAGATGAAGGGGGAAGAAAACCTCAAGCCAAAGGTCTCTCGAGCAAGGGAATATTCCTTAAATTCATTTTCTTAGTGATAATTGTGAAAATAATTTTCAACGTGGTTTTCTTCCAACAGATGTTCTCAATAGGTCTCTGGGGATTTCATCTCGGATAAGCCGAGAAGAAAGTCAAGTTTATTATCTCTCCCTTTTTCTTCTCTTCCCGACGTGGGGAGCTGTAAAAGCTGGAAATTGTGTTTGGGTCGTGGTGAAGCCTATCCCACTACCCAACTTCTCATTTTCACATATTTCCTCTCACTTTATGAACTCAAAGAAGAGTTTATTTATTTAAACGTGAGCAATAAGCTTCCTCTTCTTTCCTCCTAATATTTTGACATTATTATATTGATACTTCCTCGCGCCCTTTATTTCTTTCGCTAACTAGCGCCTATGTGTAGCATACATACGTAGCTTGTACCAAATCCTATTCCTGTATATCTTCTAAACGACTGTATAAGAATGGGAGCGAATGTTCTGTTTTCTAGCTAAGTAAATCTGGAGGGCGATGTTGTTTATTTTGTCCACTGCTTTCAAGAGAGATTGTCCGAATCCTTATTTCTCTCTGTGTGTGTCTGTCAGGGAAGAATGTTGACGTTTCTCCACCACTCTCATTCTTCTCTACAGATGTGATGTGAAGAATCCCTCACTCTTTCCTGCCACCACCCAACTACTTTACGGCCACTCGCCTTTCCCAATCTTTCTACAAGTCACGGCCAGGCCATTCAACTGACATGAAGAATGAAAAGAAATGGATTTCTTCCATTCCACTATCAATAGCTCTCTTAAATATTTTAACGTTTAACAAAAGCTGAGTTAAAAAATTTTTCTTTACAATTTTGATAAATTAATATATTAAGATTTTTGATTACATTTTATAAGATGCAAATGTATTACAATTGAACAGATTCATAATATTTAATAATATTGTCGTTATCCTAGATATTTATATGTTAATTCATACATTAATACTGATACTTTTTAGTATGCTTTCTACTCATCAGTTTCATAATATAATTTTTTAAATAATGACAATTAAAACTAATGTTAGTTTTTATGTACGATGTTACAATTTTTTGTTGAACAATAGAACAAACCAACAATAAGCATTATACATGAGTTTGATGTTTGAAAGTGCTTAAGTGCTTGAAACTTGTTATGTAATGTGTACATACTTTATATAAAGTTGCCAGAATTAGTGTTTGAATGTAGAATTAAAGTAAGTATTTATACAACGATGAACACATAAACATTATAATGATTATGTAAAACTGTTTTAATTTCCCTATATCTACTTGGGCATAAGTATGATGCAAAGAGGAAGAGAGAAATGAATTTGAATCCTAAGGGATTTACTTTTGAGGAAATTAGGAAAAGTGTATGGCTCTTAAAATAAGATTAGGGGAAGCTGTAATAGAAATTTTTGAAGCCTTCAACTGTCTGTTGGGGGAACAGGCGAGTGTAAAGTTTATTGTGTCATAAAATTTACATACAAATGCACTGGCTGGTCGATATGTAAAGCTGAACTGAGATTCTGAGATTACTTTTTATTTAATCTGAGCATAAGCTTCATTAGCGGAGGAAATGGTTATCTTGGAGGAAAATGACTATGGAATAGAGAATAGGTGAAGTGGTTCAGGTAAGCTGAAGGAATATATTATGAAGGAAACTTGAAAGCTTTTAGGAAAAGTTGACAATCTTATCATTGGGGTATTTTAGATGGAAACTCGTCCCTTCCATTTTGACTCCGACTATATAGAGGTCGATGGTTATATTGGAACTCTCTGCATGGGCGTCTTCTTAATACACTCAAGCAAGCTCTTAAGGAGACTCTTTGACTTTGAAGGGTTGAATGAGTAGTTGGAACTTAAAGACGTCGGGGATTGAAGAAACTGGGAAAAGATTTAATTTCTTCAAATGCTGTAAGTGTCATTTCATTAAAGAGTTGGAGGTTGAAAGTTTGATCACTCAAATGACTTTCTCGTTAAAATCTTTAAAAGTTAAACGAGTTCTCCCAGGAAAATCAAGACATAAAAGAGAGAAAGGTAAACTGATTTATTTTACATTTATTCAGTCTATAAATCCATTCTCAATTTTAATTAACATTTATTTCACAAAACAAATGTTTATTAATTTTGTTAATAATGAAAATATTATGATAAAATGGTACTAACATTTTTTACTAATTAATTCTTACTCATAATAAGAATATCAAACCTTGTGAAAATATTATATAGGTATGCAGGGAAAAATAATTCAAACTATTCTTTATCAAGTATATTTTACCTTCTTTTAAAGTATCAGCTCTCTCTCTATTTCTTATCATTTTATTCATTAAATAGTAAACAAAAACTAAGAAAAGCACTTTGTTTTAAATATAATAATCGGATCATTTTTACTCCTTTTGCCATTTTTTAATGGGAGATTTTTTATTTCAGATTGATGATAAGATAGAACTTGAAAGGAACATACCTAGTTGAATGTGCCTAATCAACTGAAACTGAGGTAAATGGGTCGAACTATCTTTCACATTCAGTAGGGTTCTCTTGAATTACCAAAATACTTTTGAAACCTCAAAAATCTTTGTTACAAAGCGAGTCCATTTCGAGAGGAAAGCGTAGCAAAAGAATTCTCTTAAAAATCATAAGTGAAATAGTTCTCTTATTTATTTTTATACCTCTATAAATACTACAAATGTAGTACAATTTATCTTAAAGTGTTGATTGGATTATGATTTTTAAATATTGAAAGTTTTGAATCTTCAAAATAGACATTTGTAATGTGCCCTAAGCACAGGTAAGCAAACTACACTAGACTTAAACTTACATAAGTTCTCTAATTAACTTTAAGTCTCATGTTACATCTTAAAGTCATAAATAAGAAGTTACATTGCACTTTCAAACTTTTAGTCAGGTATAGCATTGTCTTCTAGATTTAACAACAACAAAATAATTGAAAAGTACATGTGAAAAATTTAAAAGTTTCAATTTCCTATAGCAGAAACATGTACTTCAATTATCAGAGTTTTGGCTTCCGATCGGACACCCGAAATTGCCTCGCATGTCACCTAAAAATTCAGAGATTCCATAGGAAACTTTTATTGAACTACTTCTGTGTCAAGTTTCAGTCTTATTACCGTTACTTACTACGGGATCGAAACTCTTTCAAGACTTCTCTGTTTTCTATCAACACGATAAATCTTAGAGTCTGATGTGAACCAACACATCTCCTTGGCCCGTTCCAGCCCTCACTTCAGGATTTACAGCCCCGAGTCTCCACATTTACTCGGAACTCTTCAAAGTAGGTCTCTTCACCTCCAATATTGAGTTTCCAAGTTCCGAGTTGAATGTATGAACGCGGGGGACCCAGAGCTCAATATAGTGTCTCCCATTGAGGTGATCTTTTATCAAAATTGGGCCAGGAGCAACAAAAGTTCTTTGCATGCTATTTATTCGCCAACTTGAATGGTCGACCTGTGTGAAATAAGATTTCGCTAGTTTCCGAAGATAAAAGCCCTGATAAGATTTTCTCAGGAATGGCGGAGGCAGGCCAATAATAATAATTTGATAAAAGAGACATTTTGAATGGGAAGTGTAAGCAGAGGATGAAATAAGCTTAGAACGAAAATGCATAAATTACAAACGTGGTTTTCCCGATACTTTCAACTGCCTTTAACCATATTAGCCATATTTCCACTTTACTAACGTACGTGAAACACAGAAATGGCATTACGTTCCTTTCACAACTATTTATATATGGCTCAAATAGGCCCATTGACACTCCATGGGTCGATAAAATATAAGAGAAATTTGGGGGGAAAGTTCATGAATTAAAAATTCTTGGTATTCCGCGACTGGGCCGTGCGGCTTCCTTTTTGATAGCTTTTCCAGAAAGTAATGCCGTAATTCCCATTCGGTTTCTCCGTATTTTATGGCGGATGGAACTGAGGAGAATAAAGAGTCCACAACGGGGAAACGGTCTTGCTTCGCCTCATTAGTCATCCACTATTCTTCACAAATACGTTCCTCTTCCACTCAAGTATCCTTTCATCATCATATTATTAGGGAAGGATGAGAGCAGCAAAGTGAAAATGGGCCCTTTGGCGGATCGGCCCAGTTATTTGCAATGTTTGACGCCGGATTTTTGTGGTGAAGGCCTTTTCCCCTATTTACTTAACAATTCATACATTATAGACGTACATTTCCTTCCCAGACACACACTCGAGGAATCTCGTTAAAGAGCGGGAGGTTCGGTCGTTCCGATCCTGCCAGAAGATTGACGCATCTCATCTTAATCTTCCTCTAGAGGTGGAAAAGCTCATTTAGATCCAAGAACCGATGTCATCTTATTGGCTTAATCTTCTCCTTCCTCTTAGGGGAAAGCCCCATTCTAATTAAGTTCCAAGAACTCTCGGCACCACTGGGAGCCCTGTAAATTTCTCCAATTGGACGTTAAGACTCCCCCCACCACGCTATGCTGGGCCAGATACGGCCTCACACTTGTTTCAATCAATTTCTTACGACCCTCTCAAACTCCTTCCGAAGAGGTCCTTACTCTAACGACCTCTTCACCTCTCACCTCTCCTTTGGCCCAATGAGGCCCTCGTCCTATCACACTCCAAATGAGTTTGTATTCCTTCAACCGGGAGGGATAATGGTCCATAGCGAGAGTTATGATGGAATGGGCTTTGTCGAACAGCCCCCGCCAAAAACCAATCTACCATATTCCCAGTTCCATTTCTCCGGATTGAATCCCGATGCACAAAGCGATGAGAAATCCGGGATGAGAATGAGACAAGGAGAGGAGGAAATGGGCCGCCTCTTTGTCACTGTCAACCTCAAAGTTAATGTGCTCGATATGTATTATTCTCGTATGAATGGTGTGTGTGAGAGAGAGCCGGAACCACTTCAAATTTGCTCTCCTATAAAAATTTTGTGTTCGAGGGGCCCCTTTTGTGTTTCGGCACGAGTCGTCAAATATGGGGCTAATTCCAATTGAGGACCACTCGACTGTCTAATAATTCGGGGCTAGGCTCAACCTCCCGCACGGCCATTCCGATCCAAATTACGACCCTCTTCGGCCTCTTTTGTCCAGCTAGGAATTATGGCGGAATGCTGGACTCGGACCAAAGATTCCGCATGCTCCCTCGCCAAATATCCCAAATGAGCCCACGCACTCCTGACCTTCTCGAAGGTTTAAAATGAGGATGATAATGACGGAATCGGATGATGCCTTCGTGCCCTCCTTTCCCTCTTCTTCCAAATGAAGTGTATTGATCTTGGGTCTAAATTGTCATTTCCTCCCCTAAATTGCCTAAATGGAGTTTTCTCAAGTCTTTCTCGCGTCGGTCTGGGCTATAATAATGTATATATAACTACAACGAAAGTTAAGTGAGTGGCGGAAAGGAAGGAGAAGAGGTGAATAAGTGACGGGTGGATGAGCGGGTTCGTTTTGAGTTGCCACCGTTTGCCTATTAATTTCCAAGGAGGAAATTAATCAAATTATGCTTGGAAAGGAGAAGACCCAAAGTGATAGAGCTGAGGCGAGAAAGAAGAGCTAAAGTGGGAGAATTGGGGGAGAGGATTCAGAGAGGTGCGGGTTCGTCCGCGGAATGAAAAAGTGTAAGACAGGAGAAAGATTAATCGTCGGAGAGTAATTTGTCACACAAGCCGAGGAAGTCCCTCTTCAAAAAATAGGGAGAGAGAAAACAAGATTTGGAGCTGCCGCACCCAAATAAGCCCCCTTTCCTTCAATCTTCATTCGCTTCATTTTCTCATCTTCTTTCGTGGTATAACAAGGGCAATTGGGGGACGATGGTTTGGGAGTCTTTTTGAGCCTTGGCTAATACTTTCCCTCTCTCTTGGTCCATTAGGCGGAGAAAACCAGAGAAAGATTCTGGAAGAAAAGAGAGTCAAAGTTTGGAGATTTAGAAGTAAATGTGGAGGAAGGGAATAAGAGGGGAATGGGTTGTCGCCAAACTTCAGTTATCTCATATCTTCATATCGAACATCAAAGATGAAACATTTTTCTTTCCCAGCTCCTTTGTAACATCTATAAAAATTTTATCACTCTTCGTACACTGAACTTTTTTGAAACTACTCTTATGAGAAGAAAGGAAGTCGGAATCTATATTTCCCACTCATATTCTCACGACCCAATTCTCCCTCGCCCGCCCCTTTCATTAAAAAGTAATGGAAGTTCCGATGAGCAAAACTACTCAATTTTACCAACTCAATTCTTAAGTTTTTTCGCTTAACACGATCTAACATTTATAATAATTGATCTTGTGAGACAATAAAACTGACATTTATTAAAAGTAAAATCCCCATTAATAATAATTCTTGAATTACATTATAAACATGATACAACTTGATATAATACACAATAAATAAACTTTATTATATATGTGGTATAACTTTAATCGAAAGACATTTTAAGCTTTTTATAAGTATTAGAAATATAAACTACAAAATACATTTTATATATTATTTATTGATATTGTCTGTAATAAATTTTCCTTTATGGCAGCTCGTACTAAAAATTTTATTCTTCTTTTTCTCACTTCGTAGGAATATTGGAAATTAAAGATCGCATTCAATGGAATCATTAAATTATATTCTTTTTTCTTTTGATTATAGTATCATTTAACATTAGAATCAATAAAAAATCAAATCTAATTACGATTCTAAGAACTTCCATTATAAATAAGTAGCTACTCAAATGGAAAGAAAACAAGAGCCAAAAAATCTACTCAAAATTGCACTAATTAAATTTACGTGGAGCAATGATGAGGGCCAAGTCTTTTCATTTCTTAATTCAAAGACTCTTAAGATGCATTAACTTCCATATTACACCCTTTGTTTCCTATATAGGACCCGTTTGAGCTTTTTCTCTTTCGCAGAAAAGTAATCTGAAGGTTCTGGCTCGAACCGCAAGTTCTCAATTGGATGGAGTGGTCGTAGTAGAGGAATCCTCCCTTAAAGTAAGACATGTGGAAAACAAAGTGGAGGCTATAAAAAACACTTAATGGCCCTCCAATAATTACGACCATAAAACATCGGTTTATCTTCCACTTGTATCATTTAAATGTTTATTTCAATTGAAGTTCGGTCTTTGTGGTCGTATCGCACTCTTTGACGTTCACTTCTTTTTCACTCACTCCTCCTTTCTAACCTCCGAGAGCGGCCATTTATCTTCAACAATCCTCATTCGCACGTCTAATTCTTCTCCCCTTCAAGGTAATTCATGGGAATGGAATGGGACCATATTCACTAATTCACATCAGATACACTCCAGGCCACGAATCCTGAAGATATCAATCAATCAACCGGCGTCATCCATCCTCTCCACCCTAATTCGAAACTGAAGCCAAGAAGACACGACAAATGATGAAGGAACCCAATTGAGCTCTCACTCACAATTTCAACTACCTGTCATGTTTGCAAATATCTAATCAGGGTAAAAAAAAGATTCTTAAGGGCGTTCCCTTTTAACAAACTGATTTTTTATTTATATTTGCAAAAACTGAAGGCTACTACTACAATACAAAGATGTGTTTGTTGTAGCTACATATTATAATATTCAAGTAAAGAGAAAGTCTGAGAAAGAAATCTTATACAATAAGTGAAGCATGTTATTTTAGACAGGTTGGCGTTCAATTTGTATTTGAGTGGACAAAGTGGAAAAATATTATACATACAAGAGTCGTATTTTAGTTGTACTCTATATTATACCAATATTGGTTAAGTATTGGATTTTAATGTTTATGCTACCAAAGACTCACATTCAGATATTATAATACCTACTTTTCTATGTATTATTCTTGAATATATTTGTATTTTTGTATGTAACGTAGATATAGCATAAATATAATAAGACGAATATTATTGTACGCACTATTATATTGTATTATGTATAGTATTATACAATACATCTATCAATGTGACTGACAATTTTATTTTTCGTAAAAAAGAGATATTCAAATCTAAAGTATTATTTGATATCTCTGTTTCGATCTCCTTTCCTCTTTTTTGAATTCTGACAAACATATGGGAATCGGAAAACAGTGTTTAAAAGAGTGCGTCTTAAGAATACGCAATTTTCTTCTGTATTCGACGCACGGAGTATTTTTGTTGTTGTGAGTTTGTGTATATAAAATATAAATACGATACCTTTGTACATATATGTGCACTATAGAATATTTGGTCACATAGAATTGAATTAAGAAAAAAGCCTTTTCCGAATTGCGAAGAGAAGCCTGAAAGTTGCGATAGGGAAGAAAGCAAGAGAGAAAAACGGAGACAGAAGAAAAGTTTCCTGAAAAATATTGAAAAATTGCCTTCTTTCCTCAACGACATTTTTGCATTTGTTAGCGTGTCTTTTGCATTCTCTACATTTGTAGAGATTTCTCCCTCCCTTTCCACGTATGTGTCTATACGTGTGTAGACACGGCGACTCAACTCCCTAAAGAGAGTCCGGAAAGTCGAGATGGAACCAGCTTTCGTTCTTGCTGTTCTCGACTCACGCTTCCTTTTCTTAAATTTACATTTCCAGTCTTACTTGAGACATTTGCAAAAAGAAAACAAGGAGAATAAACTAAAAAAGATCCTTTGTTGCGTCTTTCACTTTTCACTTGAAATGAATTCATGTATTTATGTAATGGGAAATAAGTCTTTGATGGGGCTTTATAAATGCGCCATTCTTTATTCATCTCGAGAAGATTTGAGGAATTTTAGAAATTTGACCGCGCATTTAAGCTTAAACGGTAAGTTTGGTTGTATTTCAGAAATGCATAGAAAATTCACTTATTAAATATTCAAGACATTCTTGCCTATTTAGTCAAGCAAAACGAACTGCTGAGGTTTTCCAAAGAATACAAAGATGTTTTGTTCGGTAGCAGGTGGAAGTTTTTATATTAGAATTTCTCAACGATTCACCAGAACTTCATAAGAAAATATTTCTGATATTTCTGGAGCTATTTTCTTCTAACTACTAATAATATGTTTTGATATTTATAAAGGGTAATACAGGTGTACTTACGACTCTAAAGAGTAACATTTACTGAAAGCATTAATGCAATATAATACCTATCTACTATACCATACTTACATTTACAATATGATATATATATACTATAAAAAGATCGACATTTTTACCTAGGTAATGTTATATTCATCAGTAAATATTCACTTTAACTTACCTACCTATATTTCAATACACTCTTCACTTTGTCCTTTCTATGATTTTCTTAATATTGCTTATTTCTTTTAACAAATGAAACTTAATATTGCAATGCTAAAATATAAATAATATTTGTATATTAGAGTATCTTCTCGTATTTCCCATAATAATTGGTTCATATTTTCCACTGCATTGATTTTATTTAACTACATAATATTTATTTAATTTGTTCATATCAGTATACAGGAGTAAATGTAATGGATATAAGTATTATACTACTGTATCATAGTAAAAATAAATTGAAAAGCGTGCAATTGCAATCGAAGTACATGTTACCTTTACATGCATACGCCATAAGTAGGAAAAAAGTATAGTAAATATAATGTAATTCGAATTCGCTTAAGGCCAGAGTGTGAAAATAATTAATTTTTTAAATCTTCAAGATTGCAGATTAATTTCATGATTCAAATGTGACTCACCGAAGAGGAATGTGAAGAGGAACTTTCATTTTGCTCAAGGAGAATAATAATAAAATGGTTGAAAACGGGGAATGAGAAGTCAAGCAAGCATATAATGAGTGACTGACATACCAATGATACACCTCGGTCTATCTGTACTCTTATATTTGGAAATCGTTCTGTCGAGGTTCCTACATAACTCCATGATGTTCCATGCGAAATGAATGCAAATCTCTCATTGAGAGGTCTCTTCCTTCCGCTCACCTTTCCCCCATCCACTTTGCCTTATGAAAGCAGCTCCTTGTCAAATATTTTCCTCCCTTCACCTCTTTTATTCATTGGATTTTGAGGGGAGATCTTTAGGTTTTGGATTGGTTGAAGGGAGAGTGAGCCGAGTCTTGGTATTCAGAGAATCTTTTCAATTCCCATTTCTTCCCTTCATATCCCCATTCCATCATCTTTTCATAGGCGGAAGCCGAAGACCCAAATCATACAAATAAGATGAGGATATAACATATACTAATGCATGTATTTATAAGGGGAAGGGAAAAGGTCCTCTGAGGAATCAGAGCACGTAGAGAACAGAACTTGCTCTGGGCATTGGGTTAGCCTGCCTACCCACTTTATACTCCGTTTTTATAGATTAGCCAAACAAGGAAGCTTTGTGAGAAACGTCCCACCTGTCTTCTCCTTTGTCTATAATTCGCCTTCAAAGGCCTTTAACCAATACAAATGCTACTCTAGATTCTAAATTGGATCGAACTCAATTTGAGGCATTCAACTCTTTATCTCGCCCCCTTCCTCTCATCCTAACCAAATAAACAATGAATGAATACAGAGAACTTCCTCTCGATCGTCTCTTAAAGATACACGAGACCTCTCAGCATCCTAACGAATCGGTTCTGTATGGAACTAGCCTGCCATTTAGAATTCTCTTCAATGGCCAGAATAATGTTTGAGATGAAACTTAACGAGGATGGGTGATGACACGATTATAGTTCGCATTGTGTAAGTTGTCATTTAAGGAAAATTGCTCCAAGAGTCTTGTGTCATTAAAGTTGATTTTACCATTGTGAGTAGGGAAATGGTGCAAACTGGAGATAGCGTAATTAAAATTATAATTCAGCTCGCGAATTTGATAAATTTTAAGTACATTAAAATGATTGAAGAATTTCTCAAAGTTCAATTCGAGTACCACACGGCTGTAGTTTATAGTTATTCTTCCTAAGTATGTAACTAATATATATTAAGTGGTTGGCAAATTGTTCTCCGACCTTATGCTCTTTCCATGATTCCGGGATAAGTGTTGGGTGAAGAACTCTCATTTCTCAGGTTGGATCTGGAGATAGGAAGGTACACGTCTGGAGGGGGAGGAGCAGAAATAGAAAATAAGAGAGAAATCCTCCATAACTCCGGCTTAAAATAGTGAAAGAAGATAACAAAGGAGTTTCTTTGGCCGAGAGAGAGATTAGTGCCAGAGTTATCTGGAGCATCCCTCCTTGGCCTTTGAAGGGTGCAAGAGCCGAAGCCGGCATGTAATATATTATATAGGAGTTTCTCTCTCTCATCTAATCGTAATTGTGGAAGGCTAACGCTCGGCTTAAGGACTCGAATTATAGAGGTGGTTAAATGCGGGTTTGCTCGGAGGCCTCTATTAACACAACTCCTATCTAGGTATACATGTATGTATCAATGTGAGCGGCAGAGTTATCTACGGGCCCTATTAGGATAAGGCAGGAATGGGATGAGATATGTGAGGTATGGATTCTGATTTTGATTGATGAGCCCTAATATTAACTTGAAGAAGAACGGATTTCGGCTACAAGCGTCTGAACTTTCTGAAGGGAATTCTAATCTTGTGGTCGTATTATTTATCCCAGTAATAAGAAGCAGGATTAAGGAGGTGCGGACTCAGTTCCATTACCTCATCCACTCAAAAGGACTCTCTCCAATTTGCCTACATTTGCTCTGGGTTTGGGAAGCAGCAGAGTCTGAAGAATCCCCGAGTCTTCAACTGCCTGTCGGCTGCTCCCTGAAGTGCTCCTCTCTCCACACATAGAAAACAGCGAGTTGTGCGGGTTCAGAGCATGCGTTTGACCGAAAGTGCCTTTCCATGCTTTCACTCCGCTCCTCAAATTCGGCTGGAACAGAGAGAGCTATCTCACCCGGAGGGTCTCCACATTACTCCCACAAAAGTTTCTTTTCAGTTGGATTCGGAGATGTGAAAGTGACAGACCGGATTCTTGTTTGTTGTGGTTCGCTCCGTGCTCTCCTATCAATACGTCAGTCCCCATGAGTGGGTAAACAGCCACATTCAAATCTCAGCCCTGACTGAGCTCAAACCACTACGGGTCTCTGGGTAAACTTTCTCAAGAAGCTTTTCAGCCCAAAAGTTCAAAACCCCTCGCCACCCGTCCGTCGTTCCCAATTCCGCTCCTTAACCGAAGTGAGGTGAAAAAGAAGCGAGAAATTTCTCTAATTAATTTACTTAGTTTCATTTCCATCTCGGATTCCCATGTGGAAAAGTGAGTGATGTGATTTCGCCGCCTCCTGTACTAACCCTCTGATTCCACTTGAGTCTCGATTAGTTTAGCTCAAGAGTCCTTCAAGGACTTCTTTCTCATTTGCAATTCAGCGGAGTCGATCCGTTTCATCTTCCTTTCACTCTTAGTTCATCGGGAGAGTGGCAGCGATTCAAACAAACCTTCCTTTATACGACCATTAACTTGCCAAATTCCATCATTCTCCCTCATCAGTATTCAAGGTACGTTTTTCTTCATTGTACCACAAATGTAATTAGAAGATGAAAATTAGGAAATGAAATTTTCCTTTTGACACTTATTAATTAACATTAATTTTGAGATCGTGTAGAAATTTAAAATAATTAATGATAACTAAAGTAAGTTTGAATTGACTATTTTTAGAATTAACACGTTTAAATTTTATGAACAATAATTTATTTTACTTGGAATTTAAAGGCGTTTGATTTGAACTCATATATTCCTAATAGTTATTGGTACTCAAGTACTGATGCAATGGCTATGAAGTTTATATCCATACTGTATCGGTTAATATTTATTAAAATAGATATAAAGGGTTTTTTTAAAATTATTTTATAATATAAATACTTATTTTTATTACAAAATTATTTTGTATTATATAAATATTTATTTACTAAATAATACTAACTAAATCATGAGTTTAACTCGGGGAAATTATTTCCAAATTACATGCTTGAATAAATTGCAAACAATAATACCTAAATAATCCGATAATTTTAGTGCGTAGTATAAACATCTTAATTATCAAATCAAATATTTAGTATCCACTTAAGATCAACAATGTTCTTCAAAGGATTATACATAAATTATGTTCATTATCACGATTATTGAATTTCGGCATAGAAAGACTCAATGAGAAAACAAGAAAATGAGCCAGGAATTGGAAAGCAAGAAGCCTTTGTTCTTTTCCCTGAAAGCATCTTTTCTCTTTCTCATAAGAAAAAGAAATCAGATTTTTCTCATAAAAACGAAGGATGAGCCCTTGAGTGGAAATTGAGTATAGCATTTCCCAAGCCTTCTTTCTCAACCCTCAAACATGACATGATTGCAAAGGGAGCCGCTGTAATGCAACAATAGGCTAACATGAGCTCCTGGGAAAAAAGTAGCAAGAGCATGAAGGGCATTGAGCGTGGCACGAAGCAAACAGAGTCGATGAGTATATAATATTAACTCTACTATATGAATCCAACTCATACACATACGGTATGTGTACTTACATAAATACAACGATACAATAGAACCATGTATGGGATGGTGTTCATAGTGTGTGTACACATTACTCTAATACTTACTCTGCCTTACTCTGTAGTTTGAAAGGCCCACGAACTTGTTTCATCTCAAAAGGCTCAAACAAGATGGAAGTCAGTCAGTGAGGCTTCGACGTGTCAGCACTCTCTGGAGCCAAATGAGTTAACCGAGTTGCGAAAAAATATCTCATAAAATGGGTTTACGAGGAATGAAAAAAGAAGTAGGGGCTTAAAGATGTGCAACATCTTTGTCTTTTTCTCTTCCTTGAATGTGACTCAGAGTGAGTTCCCCTGAGGCTTTCGTCGAAGGAGCCGAAACCTTCCAGTCTGATTTTCACTCTCCTAGCCCTCGAGTCTTCCGCCTCAACTTGTGAATCTATCCATCCATTTATTATGATGTGCCGCAGCTTCGGAATCCACCAAGGAGAGGTTGGAGAAGCCGCTTAGGAACCCAAACTCTCGCTCACTTGCTCCCTGCCTTTGATAAGTTGAGGGGTTAAAGGCCTCGGCCTTTTCCACCTATGGGATATGCCCCGCACGCCATAATACTTCTCTCATAAAAGCTAGCGATAATCCTCTTCTTTGTCTGATTAAGCCCCTTTCCGGGATTCTCGCTAGACAAAGCCACACCTTCGCGAAATTCCGTTAAGAAAGAGAAGAAATTCACACATTCCTTTTAAGAACTTTCACTCCAATTGCACTTTCTTCTCAATTGAAAGCTCCGTTTCGGAGACACTGACCGTTCCTCGTGCCGCCTTTTCCTTCCCCTCCTCTCTTTGATTTCAAAGGGAAACGATCAATAAGTCATCTGGAGCCATGGCCAAGAGCCTCCTCTGATAAGGTTCGTTAAAACTCTTCTTCAAAACAAAGGGGCAAAGGAAAACACTGAAAACAGCCAGTATCGTCTTCTCTCCGCTCCCGGGTGAAGTCGACTGCCTCCTAATGAGCAGTGAGCGTGGATAATTGTATTCAAATTGCCTCTTATACATCCTATATACCTTTGCTTAATGCACCTCCACTTTCCTCTGTCACATGAAGTGGAGCCTATTAAACGTGTTTCAAAACATTTGCCTTGTTAAAGAAGGATGAAGCAATAATGTTGCTCTTCCTCTGTTCAAATTAGTTACGGTATTGGTCCCACCTTTCTATTTATTTATTCGAAATTTATTCTATCTAGTTTTATCAGATGTAAGATAGTCATAGTAATTTTGAGCTTATTTAAAAGTTTGAAGTAGGTACTACATAATAAATAATTAACCAACTAAAAATGTACCATAGTATGTATGTATGTAATATAGTAAAGGGTACGTATATTAAATGCAGAATATAATAGGTATAAATACAGGGATAAGTAATATGTGTATGAATAGGATTTGCTCTAGAAAATACTAAACTAGGTTTTTATAATCATGTAATGTACAGATACGTATACAGTATACGTACTGATAGTGTAACGTAAGAATTGACCATGTCGTTCTAATTTAATGTGGTGCACTATATGTACAGGGTAAGGCTAAAGTCGCTTCGTTTTTTAATCATTTAATAACTTAAAGGTGATCATTGATAAAATCTTTTATGATAGCAATTCGATGGGGAATATATCAATATATTATGTATCCAAATATAAGCCGAAATGGTTAAACATTAAATAAACGACAGTCACTTTTCTTTGAGAAAACGTGATTTCTCGCAGAAAAGGACTTCAGAAAGGAGGTTTTCTGTGTATCGAAGCCAAGATTTAGCTTAATTAACCAGTTAAATTTCATTTTTATATGATATGGTATACTCTAAGGAAGATACTAGCCAATTTTAATAAAAATCGATTAAAGAATAAAAAAGATATGATTGATTTTGAACAAAACGAAGCGACTTTAGCCTCACCCTGTATGTATACAATACATACAAGTAAAATCATAATAAAATTAAGTAATTACTGAAAAGTAATTTTATTAATAACTACCAAACCATTTGATATTTTAGTAATGGTTTAAATCCTGGAGCCCGTTGCACCGAATCAACTTTTTTCTTTTTACTTTGCAAAATGTAAAAAGTAAAAAGTAATATCATTGCACAACAACCAACACGTTACTTTGTACATTTTGCAAATTAACTTTTTACTTTTTTATTCTTGTTTGAACGCTAATTGTTGATTTCATTGGCGGATTATTTAAATTCATTTAATTAAACAATATTTTGATTTTGATTTATGATTCACAATTCACATCATTAATCGTTTTGATTTAATTAAACCTCTAAACTTAAAGGTACTAAAATATTTTCACAATCACCTATGAAGAGATTACCCTGATGGATTTGTAAACCTCTTACACCTTCATGAAACATTGTCTGACTCTGAACAATTACCAATCCAAATTTTGACATTGTGAATTAATTTCGATTAAACGTTGAAAGCCCTTGTTTGATCAAAAACGGTGTTTTTTCTTTTCGTTCTCTACTTATCGACTTTGTTGGAGAATAGGAGATTTCCCATGTTTATTAATAAAATGTTTATGTACCGTATTAATTACAGCAAATTGTAATTAACAATGACAAAAGTTGGTAAATTTTATACTCCCTTGCTATTCTAGGTTGGTATCGTTAATATAGATGTGAGAATTGTGAACATTTTAAATAATTATGTTCGTAAAGTCAATAAATAGCACTTTTTTAAGTATTGCAAAGTATAGATTATACTTTAGTAAGCGTTTTGGTGCAACGAAAACGTTCACTTTGTTACTTTTACTTTGTACTTATTACTTTGCAAACCTTGCTTTTTTACTTTTTACTTTTCAAATTCGGTGCAACGATTTATACAATTATTTGCAAAGTAACAAGTAAAAAGTTAAAAGTAAAAAGTGACTGATGCAACGAGCCCCTGGTTTTGGTTCCTTTACCCATTCAATACCATTATGCAGAGATATCCTTTTAAATAATGGTTTATAAAATCGAGGCTTAATTTGGAGGAAAAATATCTAAATATAAGTAGATTTTTATTATTAAACTTAAAGACCATTTAAATAAGTAAATGTGCTGTAAAAGCTTTGTTCTACATATTCTGTAAATCGGTTTTCTCCCATTCACTCTTTTAATTTGCATAGAGTGAAAAAGCTCATAAGTAGTTCAAAACTGGGAAAAGTTCTTACCCAATTTTGGTATTAAGTATACAATATTAATAGCCATTGTAACTTAATTATGATGATGAGTAAATTTTACTCTTTCCCAACTTTTCAGGAATTCCAGCGTAGGAGAGAAGAGAGCCAAGTTTTCCAATTACATGAAAGAAGAAGGGCGGCGTCTCGTAGTCTTAGGACATGGATTTAAATATTCTGGCCCAAGTTTTACTAACGGATAAGAAGGCTCTTGAACGTGTCGAAAGTGAAAGTTTTGAAGGGGAATCTTCGCCCTATCTCTGAAGGACTGTTTGAAGAAGGCCGAGAAGCTCCTCAAGTTATTCACAATGGGGAAATTCGTGGTGATGTCAGTTTTGACAGTATTGTTCTCCCTGCGAATAAGTGGTAAGTTTCCTTTTTTCTATCCATTTTTGAAGAGGGCAATAATGATTGTGGAAAAGCCGTCAGTGGGAATTCAACGACGTACGGTCTTTTCACACTCAGACATGGGCGGATTTACAAGAGGAGCATTATCCACCTCTTTTCATCTCCTCCTGCACATTTACATTTGAGCTCTCTCTCACTCCTCTTCCGTATTCTCCTCTTCAGCCGCTCCATTGTGGGGTGAGAAAGAAAGAAGAAAACAAAATGTGCTATGGAGAGGAAGGACGACGAGAGCATCTGGCTCATTTAATATGTCGATGGTGTAATATTCCATTTTCAAAGCACGCAAACTTCCTTTCTTCTTCTCTCCCAAAAGCTCAAGATTGTGGCGGATGGGAGAGAGACATGATTGTGCACGGGTGGATTTGGAAGCCCCTTGCTATCTATTTTCAGAAGGCAGGAAATCAAGTTATACGCACACACATCCATCCTAATCCAGATATCCGTGAGAAGTGTTCCCACTTTCACTTTTGTTTCCCCAAACTGAAATTTTCTTTTAATCTGGAAAGGGGGATTTAAAAAGGAGTCGATTTTCCCTCTCTTTAATCATCATTATTGGAGGAATCAGGTCGAAAGAGATTTCATCTTGCAGATGCATGAATACTTAGGAGTCCAAAGGGTTCAACTTTTGGCTCTTTTAACGGAAGTCAAAAAAGAGAAATTGTGGCTAAGGCAGAACCGAGGAGAAATTGACTTCAACTCAGCGCTTTTTAATGCGACGTTGAAAGCTCTGAGGTTGAGAGGATAAGTATTCAAGTATTCATGCATATGTAAGATAAATAGGAGCTTATACACATATATTATAACTACTGCACATAGCTTGATGGCTCAACATTGAAGATTCCTTTTATATAAATATTGAGGGAAAGCGGGGTAACTTTTCATCTTAACCATGACACGATTCAACCAACTCAAATTTCATAACTGGGGTTTTTTACGAGACGAGTTCATGTGGGTGCTTCCTCATTTCCTTTCCTTATGCTTATAAACTGTGGCGGCTTTGTGGCCCTTATTCATTTCATTATCTCTTTCCCCTTTACTCATCCTTTCATGACCTTTTACGAGTCTATTAGATTTTACTACTTCTTTTACAAACCTCCCTCCAGGAATGTCAAGTGGATGGATGCAATGAAAAGTTAAAGAAACTTTTGTTTGATGGCCAACTAATCCCAAATAAAGTATGAGTGCAGTGCCCATTTCTTTTTAATAACTTTAAGAATTGATCTTCGATTAATACCTTTTTTTAAAAAATAAGAAAAGTTTATCGAATGGTTAAATTAAAGTATTTTGTATTATCAGAATATGTTTAGAAAATTTATTTCAAGATGAGTACATTAGGTGGAATTTCATTGTAAAATATTCACGTATTGAATCCTCACGTTGATTTAATATATTCTGATAGTTAAGAGGGCAAGAGAAGTTAAATGGGTCAGAACCTCTTCATATTTTACACTGCACTATCTCAAAATTTCAAAAGGAAAAAAGTTTAGGAATTGAATAAAAAGAAAGAAAGGCCGTTGGGTTGTTTTCTCCTATGTTCTCGCTTCAAAGTTGTTTGGCTCCTTTTTAGTCTTGTCTCGCATCCTTTGAGCTGGAGCTGAAGAGTTACTTGTGAGAAGAGACTAGGCCTGTTTTTCAAAATGGCTCTTGGCCAAATGGGACCATAGGTGTCAGAGAGGGGAGAGCAAAACCAAGTTAGTGCCTGACACACAATCCATCAAAGGGTGTAACTCAATCCAACCTGATCACTCGAACTTAAGTATAAGGAGCCCAAAGATCTCAGAATTTCTTTCAATCTCTATGATGAATCGGACTTTTATACTTGTTAAGTAAATCTCCAGTTCCTAATTAATTCTCGTCATCCATTGAAGTGAAGTAAATGTCGTTTAGCCTCTGCCAATTCCTTGATTTTCACCCTTGATAGATGTTCCGCGTTTTCAACACTTTTAACCCACCTTGCTTGAGTACACTTTCATGTTTCACTGGAAAGCAAACTTTACAAAAAGTAAATTTGAACTTAATGAGGTACACGGTTCAAAGGGCCTTTCTTGGAAATCTTAAATATAAAGACACCATAAGCATCTGCTAATATGCTTTAAATAACAAAATTTCAAGATTCATATGAAAGATTTAAATTATCTGGAACATTTACATTCATGAGGGTTTTATGATTAAATCATAAAGATTAAAAAACTGTTTCGGTGTACTTTGAGACTTTGTATTTTGTATAGGTGCCTAAAGTAAAAGGGTAAACATGATTAAAAACATGTAGATTTATTTATATAAAAAAATTGTTGGGCCCTGAAAGTATTTTCCAATTTTCTATATTTACCATTTTGATTTATTTTTTTACAATTTGAGTCAATAGAAACAAATTGAATTATTTAGACCTTTTGCTTTTTGCTCAACATCACAAGTAAATATAAAATATCAGTAGTATTACGATTTGAACAAACCAAATGACGTTTGAATTGAATATTTATAATAAATACTATTTAATTTCCTAAGCCCAAAAGACTTCCAATAAAAATTTATTAAATTTTTCACTCTTGAATTTACACTCTTGAGCTTTGATATTTTTATTTTTGTCATAAAATATAGAGTACAAAAAAGTTTGTTGCTAAAATGGGCATCATTAATATAGCGCTGAAAATTTAGTCACATTTAAGCCCATCATTATTTTAGCAAGATTGAAATTAACTTTTTAATTAACTTTCCATATGAAGTTAAATTAATTTAAGAAAAAGGGAATATTGTATAAATATCATAAATATCTTTTGCCTGAATTTTTTATCTTCTCAAGAGATTTTGTTTGTATAGCATTTCTACTTATAAGATTCAACTCTGGTAAGACCCAAGAATAATTTTCTTAGTTTGCATTTAAATTGAGTGAAACAGAGTTGAAGTGGGGGAGCATGAATGAAATAAAAAAATGAGTCATTATTCTAGCCCGCAAGGGTGAAAGAGAAATGGGATGTTAACTAGTTATGGAAATTCTCTTTCCATGAATCAAGTGTTTTGACTCGTTCCCTCTAATTAGGGATCTCTCATGCACAAAAGCGACTTCCTTCCTTGAAATTGAAACCCAGATGAAGTTCAGAGAAAGAAAGGAAAATGAGGCGGACAGAAGCTTCTCTGCGTAAAGGGAAGGGATGAAGAGAGAAAGGTTCATATAGCGGGTGTTTAAAAGGAGCTAAAGCTCCTATTAGGATTAACAGTGGTGCCTTTTATGAATTTGAATTTAATGTAGCTGAGAAGAAAGGAGTGAGGAGGATAAACGTGTAAATTGTAATGTAAAGAAAAAGGAGGGTCGGAAATGTGTGGGGAATAATAAGATGGGGCGATTATGGTCGGAATCGTTGGAATGCATGGAAGAGGAGCGTCTCGACGCATGCATGATAAGAGAATAAGAAAAGGACTCATCTTTTCACTTCACTTCCTCCCTTCCTCCGATGTACACAATCACTCTTAGTCGTCGGCAAATGGAAGTGATAAAGAAGACAAGAATGAGAAGTCTGAGAGACATTAAGGGATTAAGACATTGAGATGAATTTTAAAAATGAGAATTCATTCATTCTGGCCCAGGGAATAATTTCCTTGGGCATTTCGGCCCCAAAAACTCACTTTCTTGGAATTTAAACCCATAAAAATGGAGTAAACAAGGGTTGCCTTATTGTTCCCACATTTGCTGGCGGTAAAGAACGTTAATATTCAAAATAATGTCTGCAGTCTTTTTCCATATAGCAAGATATAAGTAGGAAATGGTTTGTATGTAAGTATCTTAAGAATAACTCTATTTATAAAGGACAAGCCATCTTCATTCCAAATCTTACAAAAAAATGAAAAGTGTATGTAAGTGAGCTTGTTGAGCTTTACAAAATGGAGTCAGACTCATTTTCAATATGAATATAAACAATGTGATGAAGAAAAGGATGGAAATAAAATTTTGGAAGTAGGGCACCAGAGGATCCTATCTTCCCCTTCCAGAGGAGACATTTACACATTTTGTATACTCTATGTTCGGATAAATTTAGTCTTCGCAGATGAATGAGGAAGTAGATGATTTTTTCCCCTATGCCTTCCCTTTCCGGCCTTTATGCTTTCCTCTGAGTTGACTTCCACTCACCCATTTTGCCCAGTTTGGTTTCCTCTCTACTCTACTTTTGATATCCTATGCATTGCGGCACTTGTGGAGCAGCAAGTCCAAGAATTAAGATTTATTGTTTCCAAAAGAAGGGGAGAAATCGTGGAAACCGTATTAGGCAAGTTGGGGGCTCCATGGTCCAACTCACCGAGATGTCACATGTCGAAAAAAGATTTAAACCGGTAAACCACATCGAAATTAAATTACTACCAACTCTCTGTGAAAGCCAAAATCAATGGACAATCAGCTACATGCAGCATAGCTCAGTTGTATATAACTTTTGTTATAAAGTCCGTGTGTAGGTATTTAACCGAAGACATCGGAGTTCTCGCTTCCCCTAACTTCATGCTTTCACCATGTTTCCTCTCATCGAAGGATTTTCTTCCAATTACTCTCCCTTCTATATTCTATTGGATCTCTGGAATGTTTTCGATTAAAGGCAAGATCGAGATGCCGCCGAGTTCCCCCAATTCTAGTTATAAGTACAATATTAGGAGATGCAGAAGATGGTGGAAAATTAAACCGATGAGATTTTCAATTTAATCCCCATTGTTAGTAATTATAAAAGTTTTGTGGGCAGGGGGAAATTTTTAAGCTTTCCAAATAAAATATTTTTTCTCTCATCAATTATCTTCTGCTCAATAAATTTGCAAATTAAAGCCAAATATTTAATTAAATGTTAAATTATGCAAATATTTATTTTTACGCTCTTTAGGTTAAATTTTCTTTAGAGATGGTTATGCCTTTCATATTTTTAAAATGGTTATTTGAATTAACATGTTACGCTAGAAGAGATTATATTTATTGTTGAATAATAGAATGGGCTTTAGGCAATTATGATTCTCTCGGTTAACCCACTTTAGGATATTAAAAATGGGCAGTAAAAAGTGAATGAAGCCAGAACACCCTTTGATACCGCAACATTCTGCTCGTTCAATGCAATAAAAAGGAGGAAATCAATTTTTTACGGATGAGATCTTAAGCCCAACGGGTATCCAAAGAAGCAGAAAATGTATCAAAGAATCCTTCACGTCTTAATCCTTTGCCATTTTAAGCCTTCTCCAATTTTTCTCAACGACTATACACCCCTCGATTTTTTTTATCATGAGATGATGATATTATAAAATGATAATGTAAGTATATTTGGGGAATTTGGTAAGTCTAATATTCTAATCCCTTCTTTGAATACCCCACTCAAGAAAACGGGACTGTTCAGCCCACATGACATAACAGATTACTCGTGCTTTGAAAACGAGTCTGAGGTTTCTCAAAAGGACCGACTCTTTGAGCACAGAGCAGTGAAACAGGGTTCATCTGCTCTCAACTTCAGATTTCCCCTTTACAGACTACAATGAATAATGTGATGAAAATAGAGTGAGGCAGAGCTGTGCTCGCAACATTATATAGCGCCTCAAGAAGTGTTTGGAAATTGTAAGGACTCTTCGGTTGACTGACTGAGGCCTCTAATTCATCACAACTCGTATTGCAATGGATTGCAAGAAGGTTCACTCGACCGGAATCCAAAATACCTTCAATGCCAAATGTCGCCTCTTGCTCTCGCCCCTTTCTCCCTAGGATTTCCATTTTCATATTCAATTCCGCCCGGAAATTTGGCGAGGATTCTTTAGCATGAAAAGCGGGAAATTTATTTGCTCTCATGTCTTTCACATTTTCTTATATTTCCTCTTTAGGACCCATAAGTGGGATTGGAAATGGAGTCCAAGTATATTGGATGTAGGGCAATACAAAATATTGCCAGACGTAGTTTATATCTAAAGGAAGTAAGTGTGAAATCTTTTGAAAAATGACGCGACGGAAGATTAGTTGTAGGATTCGGATTCGTTTCAATTGAAATTGAGCTTCATCTTCTTTTCAATATAAAATATAAACTTTCCTTATTGAATTATGAAAATCCGTGCGTTAATTTACCCTGTCTATATCTGTGGTTCTCTTTCCTCATCAGAAAGATTTTTCATTCGGAAGAGCTCATATCCATTTTCATGCTCGAGAGCCTTCAGCACATCATAACAAGATTAATAAGAAGAGCTGCCGAACGGCATTCCGTATAATTGAGAAATGAGACCTCTTAATGGAGAATTCGGAGAGGTGGAGGAAACGAGGGCCAGGGGCATAAATTTCCATCAGAAGACAAAAACTTTCGCCTTCCTCTCGATGAGAAGAGACGGAATTGTGTCAGGAGTAGGGGAGAAGTTTCAATTTGGGAACTCGAGCAACTTGGAATGAGGATGATAAAGAAAATGATGGTAATGTAATAGCCTTTGAGACCTGAAAAGGAGAGAAGGAGACGACAAGCTTAGGTTAATCTATATAGGAATGAGTCTCTCGGGTTGTGTCAAATTCAGACAGACACCCGTCCCTTCAATTTCATTTCGTTCCGCTTCTGTGATGAACGAGCTCATCATGACTCCGAATTTACCCCCAACAAGACTTAGGGGATGAGGGCGAGGTGATGACGATAACTTATACAACTTCGAATAAGCTCTTGAGAACTAGGATCATTGGATATATGCCCTATAATAACAAGAAGCTATTTACCAAAACCACATCATCAAATTCTCCTACGTACCTCATTTGCTTTCCCTTTGCTTTTAGGTAAAAGTCGAAAATCTTAAAAGATAAAAGAAATCTTGTTTAAGCACAAAGAGAGAAAAAGGAGAATTTAGTAAATTAAAATTTACTACAAAATTAAGATAAGCCATGCGAGCTGGTCTACTTAGTATCATGTATGATAATTCCACTATTAGATAACTCACTATGATAGTGTTAGAATATAAGTATGAGTAATACTTAAGTATACGTAATATTATAAGTAAGTAGAAAGTGTGAGGGCGTAATCTATTTTCTTGAAGAGGATCCTTTCTTCTCTATTCCTTCCAGCTACATTTTATTTTTTTATCTCTCCCCTCGCCTCTCTTCCCTTGGCCCCATATTTCTCCCCTTGCTCTTCCCAGACTGAGAAATGGAGATGCGAGGAGGGGAGCAGTTTAAGAGCTAATACATTACAAAGTGTTGAGTTGAGCTCAAGGCATCTCATCTATATCATTAGAGGAAAGAAGCCACGGCCCAATTTCCACTTTCATGATATGACTTTTTCTCCTTCAACTTCGCTCACTCAAAATTAATTAAGAGCCCTTGAAACCCCTCAGGAAATGCTTGCATTGTGAATATCCTCAAGAATGACGGCTGTGGCTTCGTTTTCATCCTCCGCTGTCCTCGGGCAAAATGAGGGAAGGAGAAAAATGAATTTTTTGACAGATTAGCGGAAAGTGCAAGACTTCCATCAGCAGATATTTACAATTCTGCTCTGTGTGTGTACGGAATTTAAGAAATCGAGACGCGGACGCATGGCGGCAGACTAAACGCGACTTAAGGAATGAAAACGGAAAAGTGTCGCTCTCCCATTATTCAAAAGCCAAAAGATTTATTACTATATTTACTCTGATATAAGCATAAGTAGGCTGTATTATGAGAGTTGAGAGGAAACGAAGTAAGAAACGAGGCTTTCAAGACTCCCAAGGGTTCATTCATCAAGAAATATTGAGGGAATAATAAATTCACAGTTCAAGACAATAACCCAGACATAAAAATCTTAAACCTTAAGATATGCTTAAATAAGTACATTATTAATAGCACGTACCATTTAATTTACTTTAAGATTAGGCCTATCTGAATGTATTTATCAAATATAAAATTCAAGATATAGAAAAAGAGGAGTGGGTATAAACACACAGGAGGGATACACTAGATATTTAAAGGCTATTTGTAGGTATATATTCGTAGTAAATATGTTTGGTCATTTATTATGATGTACGTTCTAGTACGTAGTAAACATTGATAATAGCTATAGGTTATTTTCATGTCATGTTGCAGTGGTGGGCGAAAGATTCTTGGGAGAGATATGGAGTGAGGAAGCGAAAGAAAAGAGAATTTAATTTTGATTGAGTTTATCTGCCCCATAAAAGTAATTTCCTCGTTTTATGTTTCTGTTTACCGACCGTCACGCTAGACTAACAGGAGAATCTACTTCACTATTAAGGTTGTAAGAGATATCTTTCTCTCTCCTTTGGTTAGCAGAGACGGGGGAAGTGATGTTAATGTGTATAATGGCCTGGCTTTCGCTTTCGCTCTTTCCGAATTGAAGGCTCGTGTCTGAGTTGTTAGCGCACTTTCAACGGCATCTCGCCTCGGCTCCCATCCTGTGCACACGCTGATGAAAAAAAGATGAATTTAGTCTTCAATCGATAGGGAGTTTAATGTTACGGGAACCGCATTTCAATCTTTTTTGACTCGGGAATGTCACGACTCTTCAATATATTTGAGCAGAGAATGAAAATCGGAAAAATTTATCCAATATTTTTCATAAAGGATATGTGAGACAGGAAATGGAGAGATAGAGCGAAAACAAGAAGTTCGGATTCCTCTCCTATCTCCCAGCATGAGAGAAATGAGAGAAGAAACCCATTCATCTACTTTTCCCCATTTCATCTCACATTGAATGATTCAAGAATTATAAATTTAGATTCGTCTTATTTATAAGTCTCCAACTTTGAAATTGACATTTCCCGCTGCATAACTCTCCATATATCCTCTACTACATACGCGCTACATTTTGAAAGTGGGTAAAAGGGAAGAATAGTTGGAAGCGGGAGTCACCTTCATTCGATTACGGATCACCGTCCGTAACTTTTCTTTCGGGCACACAATGAATCCAATTCAATAATTCTCGAATCATCTGGTTAAAAGACAGTTTGCGAAATTGCCTTAAAACTCTGATCCGACTTTTCCTTTCAAAGGGATCTCCAGCCGGAGAGCCATCAATTCAACCTGACATTCAAAATTGCATTTGAAGAGGGGATCAGATTATCTATTTCTTTCTCAGCATCCCAAAAGGCTCTCTCTCAACTCCGTTCCCCCTTTAGAGGTATGTAAGTAGGAAGCAGTTGAAAATGTAAAACGGGGACATGTATTACATTTCATTCGACATGTGAGAGCAGGGATATCCAAACCGGCACAGGAACTATCCTTTACTCCAGTATGGATATCAGTATTAAATAATTGTATAATATACTATAGTATATGGTATATCGTATGTACTGAAGAAAGCGTTACTGTGGGTGTTGGAGACTGTGATGGGAGAAAACGAGGTGGATATAGGCTAATGTGACACGGTTTACGGAGAGAGAAGTGGCCATGGAAAGGCTAATGGTCTGCAAAATGTGTGAGAAGGCGAGTGGGTCTTTTATAAATTAGGAACCGGTTTCGAATTAGTTCTCTGACCTCACTTGGATAGACACAAACCCACGTTATATAAAATACAAACAAGAGTGGAACGATACAAGGCGTATTATCGACTCTGCAGGGTGATTAATGAGGTCTCGATTGGTCGCACAGGGATTTTTCTCCCTTCCTCATGTAATTACCTATCCATTGCTCATAGCTCAGGGAGCTCATTGTTTCATGGTCGATTTGCGGTGAGAGATGACTCTCATCATTTTCCCCGTCTCTTGCTTTCTCCTCCTTTGAAGGCTGGAATGGAAGAGACGAAAGAAATTCCCTTTGTTTAACTAATGAGCCCCCGGCAGGGATTTATCCACTTCTCCCCACCCCTCTCCTTCTCCATTTTTAACAACACAAACATTAGCATGGCTAAAACCGCCAAAGAAAGTTACCGTTATGGGGCCCGCAATGAGGCAATCTCTTACTTCACATTAGAAGATTATAAAGTCCCTCCCTTCTTCCTCATCATCATCTGCCATGATTTACTCGAGGTGTTGTTGGCGAGCTTTCCACAGAGATGAATTCGAGCTGGTGGCGTGCTCAAACTCCTAATTGAATCTTTTATTGCTTTCTAGGCGTCGAGCCGCTCAAGAATGTCCAGATAATTGTCCCTTCTGCTGTCTCACTCAAGGACGACGTCACTCTCACATGTATGTATGACTTGGACCATAACGAAACCCTTTACTCTGTCAAATGGTATCTTGATGCGGATGAGTTCTACCGCTGGATTCCAAAGGAAGTTCCGGCCATTCAAGTATTTCTCAAAGCTGACATGAGTGTCGACGTGAGTTAAAGAAATTCTTGTTTGATTGCTTTTACCTCATCATTTATTTTTATGAAATGTTTTCTTGATCAACATGAATGTTTTCAGAAATCAAAATCGGACTCTCACCGAGTTCGTCTCATTGCCGTGAGTCATGAACAGACCGGGATGTTCAAATGTGAAGTAAGCGCAGATGCCCCATTTTTCGACACCGGCATCGTTGAAGCTCCAATGACTGTTGTCGGTAAGTGGTGCTGAGAGAAAGTTTTTCAAACTTTTACGTAAATACAAGTGAGGCTGGGGAAAGAGCAAGAGGGTCCGGTGGGAATTCTCGAGAACCCACTACATCTTCTTAAAACATTTCATGGATTGAATCGAATAAATAACGGAGGCTTGCTCATCTGGATAGATTCTCGAAAGGGACGAATCCCTTCGTTCCATCTCCGTGGTTCTTCTTCCAGAACAATTTCATTCTATGGATTGCTTGAGAAGTAGGATCGAAAGGAATATTGAATGTGGGAGGAAGATGAACGAACGAATCCTTGTTATCTATCCTAATATAAGATCCACTTTATTTACGTCCCATTGATGGGGAAGGGGGAAGCATTATTGGAATACTCGGGAATCTTCACATATACTAAATGTCTTCATGAATATACCCTTATTGTCAATTTGAATCCATTCGGACGTTCTTTTATAGGCTTCGAAGAGATTCCTTCCCAACAGTAAAAATAAGAATAATAAAGCAAAACAGCCTAACTATGTAACATGGTAGTCCCAAACCAACTTCCCGCCTCCTCCCACTTCAAATCATAAGTGTTCATCTCTGGCCAAGAGCTCTTCTCTTTTTCGATAGGAATCTATATAGGGGCCATAAGAAGAGGGAACTAAGTTCCGTGAGCCAAAGGTGGTTGGGCCAAAGCACCGTTGGAGAGTAAGTAATGGGAAGTTGCGGTACTTTCAGATAAAGCTCCTTTTCTCTATAACCATACACATGGTTTTGGCATGAGGATAAGTGAAAAGTGAAGCGAGTGAGGAGCGTTAAGCTAAAACATTGAACAGCATTCCTTTATTTTCAGGGGAGAAATGGGGAAATTGGAAATGCCGAGAGGGAGAGTAGGGGTAGAGGAAGGGAATAACGATTACTACTTTCTCTCTCATCCTGATACGATTACGATCCCATAGTTCTATTTTATACGACCATCCTATTCAGGAAACAATTTCTGGCTAGCTCACTTTCTCTCATTAGGACAGGAGGAAAATATATGTAGGAAACATTACATACATGGATGCATGCGGGAGGATAATATTTCGACAAGCTGGGCCATGATTTTAAATTTAATACTTATGAGATGCGGGAGGTGAAAATTGGGATGTGATGAAAGTGGAGACTCTTGTGCTGGAGATTCAAAATGATTAAGCCGATCTCTTCATATGAGTAAAGGGACTGAAAATGATGAGGGGGTTTGTTGATGTCATTAGCTGCTCTCTCGCTCTCGCCTCCTCTTGGCACGAGTTCACTCGAGATATCCGAAAGGAGATACCAGTTGGAGAAAGTTGAATAGAACTATATCTACACCCTTTGACTCCTGCCTTTTTGACTATATTATAGAGTTCCCCGACAATCCTCCATTGATCGAAGTTGGGAAACATCGAGTTGAAGTTGGAGAAAAGGTTAGAGCTAATTGCTCATTTGGACCTTCCAAGCCAGCCGCTAACGTAAGTTCAAAAATTTTTAAAAAATAATGATTGAATAAAGTAAAACTTTTCTTTCACTACGATTTTCTGATATAACATGATATGTATGAAATATATTTATACATAATATTAATTTACGTAATTGATGCATGTAAAATACTATACACACTACTATGCATTCAATATTACTCTGAAGTACTTTTTATTCACTTTGAAATATGTATACATACAAACAGATCTGACTTATTAGTATTAGCATATTGAACTTCAGACCCTCATTTAAAAATTAAAATTGAAGAAGTTGAAATATATATTTATAGAAATATATTTGTCCATTTCAGATAACCTGGTTCAGCAACAATTTACAGGTAACGTAAACTTGTTCAATAATCGTCTTTTCTCCTTGCTTTCATTTGCCTCGGTGAGAGTATCGGGGCAGAGTTCTCTGGAGAACTCTGTTTCCTCTTCCTTCCTACGATTAGGGCACTCTTCCCCTTTCACGACTTCGTCATTACATTACTTAAGTTGAGTTAGTTTTAGCCTCCTGAATTTTTTCTTCCTTTTCTCTCTTCTTCCTTCCTTTTGTTGTCCAGCTAATAATACTTAAGAGACCCCCACATGTAACTTTTTTTATTGAACGTGAAATGGGATTCCGTGAGAATCAGATTAAATGGAACGGAACTCAAGTGAATCAAACTAGTGTGATATGCCTTGCTGACTCTATCCTTAATCTACTGAATAAACTCCTTTGAAAGTCTGGTGAACTAGGCAATGATTAGGAAGCAATTCTCTAAAGGTAAATATACTCATCGCGCTCAAATTGAATAAAACCTCTTGAAGAGTTTTCTTATTTAATTCCCCAAGTACATTTCACAGAATTTGCTCATCTCCCTAATACTTCATAAGTAATATAGGAAGTAAGTATTAGGAAATGGGGGGGATTTTCCATTAAAATGACCGTTATTAGTGCTTTCATAATATTGATTTGTGAGAATCTATTAAAATGATAACTTTTTCCAAGTATCAACATTTCCACTAAAAGGGAAGTTTCTTCATTGGAAAAGGGGAAAGGCACTTTCAATGGGAGACACGAGTTGGATCTCTGTCCATTATAAATGTTCCTAATATTCACTTAGCAAGGGATGTAGATGCTCGCTTATATTTGTATGCTAATGCTGCTTTAAACCATATAAACATAAATATAAGGGCTAGACGTCTTTTCAAAATTGATGTTTTTTTATATTTACCCTGTGGCCCCTCGGTCGACTCTCCACTTTATAGCAATGACTCCTTTTAACAGCGTCTATTACGTTGGCGCTGTGAATAAAGCTGTACTCATGCATCAGACCACCATACCATTAATACCTCCCATGTTTTGCAACATCTATTTCTCTATGACTAGGGCAAAAACCAAACATTGCATTGAAAATTATTATAGGCCATTTGGATTTACATATTTTTGTGCCTATACCTTCAGTGCATTTCGAGCATCTCAGAATGTATCTCTCCAAGTATCGGGAATCTGTATGGAGAAATTTTGTATTATGTCCGTCCATTTATTCATAAGTGCGTAAGTTCCAAGCGAAATGGATATAGGAAGGAAGTGAGTAAATATTCTGAGATGGAAATCGACTTGCCTCCGCCTCCCTTTCAATGGCCAATTTTTACGGAATCTTCAAATGAGAGGACCCAAGGGAAGTTGTCATGTCATGTCTTTGCGGCGAGAAAAATTTATCGGAAACATTTCTTTTTCAATAAATCCCCATCCTAAATGCACTTTTAGAGAGGGATGCCCCTTTATTATGTGATATGAGAAAGACCGGGTCTTCTCTTTGAGCTCTCTTTAAAATCGGGGCTTTTACCAATAATTTACTTTCCCCAACTTTACTTCCATTTAATTGTTTGTAGAAAGACCCTAGGGCTCCGATGCTTTTAAGCAATGCAACGATGCAACCAACTACATATGAAACATTTTCCTCTGGCAATAATTATAATTATTAACCAAGTTGGGTTTATTCTCTTTTTAAAGTCGTAATTTTACCGAGTTCTTTCTTTGTATATGCATACGTAATTTCTGCTCTTAACCAATTTGTAAATGGAAAGGGGGACGAAAAGCGGGAGGAAATCTTTCCACGAATAGAGAAATGATATAAGATGTGCCAACATGGTAATAAACGTGCCGCTCCGAATTGCCCTTCGAATCGCTCCTCATGAACTATTCCTCCGTATGAGAACATGCAGGGGAGTCGCGGAGACGTACGGACTAATTACTCTTTCTGAGTAAAATATGAGCTTAATAAGGGCAGGAAGGATGGGCTCAGCTTTCGGCCTCATTTCCCGCCTTGAACACACGCACAAATAGCATTTAGATGGAACTCATAAGAAAGGAAATGTACGTGCATAAACACATACCTCTCGGGAGAATAAATCAAAGTCAGATATTTATATTCATTTCAAAGTTTCTTCATAGGGGTTTTGCAATTTGAATATGGTATGTTCAAGACCCCTTATAAAAATTAATTTTCCTGATATTTGGATGAGGAATTTGTTTGTTCAAAGAGAATGCCAATTAAATCTTGTTCCCATTTTCCTCTTTATTAATATTACGATTGAAACAATATCCGCAAGGGTAGAAATGGTAAACAATTCATTAATTTTGAAATTATTTTTTGAAATAACTAATATCACTAAAATATTTATTATACAAGACTATTTGCAAACAAAGCGTCAAATAAACCGAGGAAAATATTTATGTTTTCTACCCTCATTTAACTTGTGGGTTGAGTAGATACCATTGGAATATGTACAATGTAATATGTAAGCTCAATGTTAGTTTTCAATATATGTATCTCTATTATAATTGTAAGAGTATAGTAAAAATCATTCTAACAATAAGTATTTTCAATTTTAAATAGGCAATTTCAATTTTAAATAGGCAATGATTGAACACGAAAATCATATTCATATCTTAAATAATAAGTTATACCTATGGTATATGAAAGATACGTATTTATATTTGTTGTACCTACTTACCTATGTATATGTACTTGTAGTTACATAAATCTAATATGTTTGGATAAAGAGTATTGACCTAATAAGGAGAGATGTTGTGACTTGAAATGTTTAATGAAAAACGAAGATCAAAAAGAGGAAAATTAATAGGTTCCAATTATTTAGTTTTCATTTAAAACCACATTTTACCTATGTATCTGTACATAATACAATACTACATATACCTTTTAATAATTTGGCCCACAATTTTAATTGCCCGTCAAATACGCTGACTTTATTAGAAAATATTTGAAATTGAGTAAAAGTTTGCACAAATTGTTGAAATAGACTGTTTAATGAATAGCTCATTAAAAAGAGGAGAATGGGAGTGAGTGACAATGACAAGTATTGAATAGGAAGCAGCAGAATCATTCAATCCTCCTCCTTTATTTTTCTCAAAGCCACTAACGAATCCTTCAATGTGCTATCCATACACATGTAGTGAATAAAGGTCCTTTGTCCAATTTCCCTTTCGCCTTTAACCGCCCATCAGTGATTCGAGAAAACCAATTTTACTTATTCCCGAATAGCTCAAATTGAGGAGTGGGATATAAATATTGCGAATATATTCACGTATGCATAGTATGTTTTTATATAGTGCAGCATATTATGTGTATTTATAGTTTCAGATATAGGGTATACGTATACATATTAAAAGGACAAAGATCTATGGGGTTCTATGAAGCCCTAACTAGGAGATTTCCCCATAAGCTCTTTGTAAAGAATCAGATTTGAACCAATTTAGAAGGTAGGAGATTTTGCTTCACCACCGTCCCTCATTCTTTTCACCGTCTTTGTGTGAATTTTGTCTCCACTCGGCTATGACTCCCTTTTCATTCTTTTCTAATCGTGTATTGGCGGATCTCGCACAATTCTCAAACCTCCAATGTCCAAGTTGAAGCGACTGGAACGACGAGGACGAGTCACAAGGGAATGAATAAAACCAAGGGCTGGAGCTAAAGGTCTTTTTATTGCCAGACCCTATGCCTTTTGTCTTGACACACGAAATTTTGCCACGGCTCTTCCGCTCCAACTTAACTTTTCTCTTTCTTCCTTTTTAGGAAGAAGTGAGCTTAAGTGTAGTTTACTATTTGAAAGGGAGTGAGGAGTCGACGGGTTAGTCAGCTCTTCTAACTCTTAACTAAACTATACATTCATTCATATAACTATTACATTCATGCTAGTTATGTGAAAGATTCCGGTAGACTGAGGAGTTGAGAGAATATTTCCCTTGTATAAATCCCAGTGAGAGTCCGACGGATTTTTTTGGGAGGAAAAGTAAGGGAAGGCATTTTCTCTTCATTTGGAGTGCCCATAAAAAGTTTGTTGGAAAGAATGGAGTAAAAGAAAATTAGAAAAGACAAAGGGGAAATTTGCATCCGTAAAGAGCAAACTGAGTTATGATTACAAAGGAATTCTAATGTGGTCCTCCATAGATCACTGTATACTTTCCTCTTTTACAAACTTCGCGAAAGGAGTTGAAACGTTGAAAGCAATGAAAGTCCGCCATGAGAGCAGGTTCAGCCAGAATCATGAAGAGAGGCAGCAAAGCGTTTCGAGCTCTTCTCCAATTTCCACTACTCTCATGAGGGGAAAACAAAGTTGCTTTTTATTCATTGACATTCAATTAATACAAATATATTCTATATTCTAATTTTGATGTTCTTGCTCTTTATTATTCAAATAAATCAACCTAGTAAAGTAGAGTTAATAAACCTATTACTAAGTCGTATAATGAATTTATCTGCATATTACGAGATCGTATATTTTGTAAAACTGTAAATATTAAAATATTCTACATACTTTTAATGGTATATTTATGTCATTTTCTCTTTTTTCATAGTGAAAATCGTTAAATTTTACAAAAATACTGGTTTTTTATTTTGATTGTTCAACCGTATCAACTCAACCCTGGTCATGAAGCTGAATGGCGAAAAGCGAAAGAATTTGCCAATTTCGCTGAATGCCGCGGATGAATTAAGTTTGAGGAAACTTGAGATAATTCACGAGTGCTCATTTCCAATGTCCACCGAGTGAAAGAGGCAGCAAGATTTTATTGAAATAGTTTTCGCTGAGGAGGATTGGGCCAATATATCCGATCAAATCAGCTGAAGTTTTTCTCGGCAACGGCCCCATTCTACAACGTATTAAGTCTAGACTGGCCTAATCGTATGTAGCTTGGCGGTGTTGGTCTTCCAGCTATTGGTTTTCTTTCACATAAGCCTTATCTAGGCCATAGTTCTTTCCCCAATTTAGTTGAGCGAGAGGGGCCAAGTGGCGGATGGGTATCAGGTCGTAGCTACAGTTGGCTTCTATGCCTCTCCTCATTTCCCCTATTGTGTCCTCATAGTCCTTCATACAAATAAAATCAAGTAATCGGATGAAGACCTTTGGCAATTTCTAAGTGAAGGAACTACTTGAAGGACTTTAGGAAGATGGTGAAGTGAGGATGGGCTGCTCGCGGAAAACGATCACGATTTGGAACAAGGTCCTTTTCAGTGGTGATGATGACCAAAGCTGAGCCTCGAGTCCAGCTTTTCTTCTCACCATTTGGCAGACACGCGTTCCCTCCAGGAAGGAGTATGAACGAATGACATTGCTAGTTGAACATTTTTCCCACTCGAACACAAAACTTTCAATAGTCCACAATTGGCCTCCTTCGGCGATCCTTGATCATTTTATGAACTGAACATCTTTTTTTCAATTTCTTAGAAAATTCATGGATCAATGTTCTCATTGATTTCAATTAAAACTCATGACTCATAGTCCAATGTTTTAATCAATAGAGAAAAATGATCAAATATTGCTTGTTCTTTTCGCAAAGTTGGAGAAAATTATCAACCAATTGAAGATTGTCTATTGTTTAAAAGTCGTATGGAATTGGAAAATTTACCTATTATATTTAAAGATTAATAATTTAAAATCCTTTCCAGCTCACTCTCGATAATTTTTTATAAAGATCTGTGTAGCATACCTTTGAAATACCATATACCATATTTAATAAGTACTTGAGTAAAGGTATAAGCGGCCAAAAGATGAGAAAAGTAAGGAGAAAAGTAAGTACAACCGAAGGGTGGAAGTTGAGAGGAAGAACCGTTCCTTTATGAATCCGATTTAAAATTCAGTTGGGAATTTGGATCCTGGGCTTTGGCCTAAGAACTCTCGTCTCTTTGAATAAAAGAAGGGGACATGGCCTCGGCTTGAGCCTACCTAATACCATGCGACGAAAAACAAATCAATTTTCATCTGGGATTAGTTTCTGTGTGGGGAGGAGAGAGCGAATCACTCAGGGTTCAGGATTCCAATAACCTGCTCTTCTTTCTTTTCACAATACCTCCCCAGGCTCGCTTTTATGTCTCAAAAACTTTCATCTCTGTTTGGACATTGAAAGTCAAAAGAATTAATCCTCTGTACATAATTTACTGCCTGTGGATCATTGTGGAACTGGACCAATCAAAATGTTTAGAGGGAGCTTATGAATTTCACTCGGGCGGCAGGGCGGCATATGTATTACATGAACTCTGATTTATCCCCACTAAAAAGTATGGGGCTGTCCATTGTCGGAATGTTACCCTTGGGCTTTTACTTACCAGCATATTCAACATGGGACGTGTATGGAAAAGAGACATGTGTATGTGTCTACCTTACAAACAGCCGATTTCCATACTTGGAGAAACGGCCGTACGTTTCCTGAGGAATCCCCCCAGCTTTTGAATTTTACGAACATTTTTCAAGTTTATGTCGCCTCCAATTTGGACGTAATGCTTTCTATATTGCTACTTCCAGAGTTCCTAAGCCTTTACCTCCTCTCAAATCCCGTCACAAAATGTTATCTTTCATTTCAGCTCCCCAACTTCTCCGAAGGATAATGTTTCTAATTTCATATTTACTCCTCTTCCCCCCGGCTGCCGGGAGAATCGGGGAGCTGAACCATTGAAGCGTATTTAGATCTCTTGGAATAACAGGACCATATGGTTGAATAAATAAACATGCCAAATAAGAAGAGGAGGTCTCGGAGCAATTTAGTATTTAGTAACTTCCTCACCACTCCAAATTAAACGGTAGAGAAGGAGAGGATAAACCCAATTCGTGTCTAGAAGGATTTACTCTCACACGCTACAAATCGAGTGTTTGCTCTAGTTAATTGGATTTGTGCAAAGTATTGATTTAGCCATTTGGAAACTGCGTTGCTTATGAGGCCCTGATTTCTTAACAGGTGAAGGATCAGTTCATCACTGAAAACCCTGTTTTCGAGGATGGGAGTAAGAAGGTTTGGGTGAAATCGAGTCTGGAGATGGACACGACAGGGCAAAGTTTCCACGCGGGGCGTCTCAAGCTCAAATGCATAGCGACGATTTTCTCTGTTTACAACAAAGTGTCGGAGATGCAGATCGAAGAAGAAAAGCCGCGATCGGAATCCGTCTTGGGCTCCAAGGACTCGTCAGGGAAAATTATTGGAGGAGAACCAAACACACCAGGTACGTTTTTCTTCATTTCCAACTTTTTCAATCTGGGCGGATCATAGTTTTACCAAAGATCGAAGCCCTCCAACTATACATGCACCACACATTCAAACAGGAGTTTTATCCACTTTCAATCTTCACACTTAAAGTTAGATATACTTACGAAGATCACCAACCCCACTTTCCGTCCCACCCTCCCACCATCAAAACTTCGTACCCGATCCTGAAAAGGGAAAACTAACATGTTAAAGAGACTCACAGAACTGTCTGATTCGTCTCTCCCACCGAGAACTCTCGAAACTTATCCATTCATTTCGCAAAAACTTTATTTCTTTTTTTGGCGTGTGTCTGCAGGAGCAGCGAAAGGGACGAGTGTCGGGAAATCATCCTCTTCTGCGTCCACTCTTTTGGCCCTTCTCTCCACCCACCCATTTCTTCATTCCTCGCTCTTTGCTTTCTCATCAACTTCCGCTTGGATACCAATGACGGTTCTTTTCCTTCTGAGGTAAAGAAACCCGGGAAATATATATGAGAAGGAATAAGCCAACCGCGTCCACTCGACGGGAAAACTCTTTTTAATTTCAATTCTCCAACTTCATATATAATGAAATGAATGTGATGTGATCTCGTATGTATTTGCTCTCCCTTGTTCATATTTAAGATACGTATATTTATACGTAAGATTTAGACTGTTAAACGTGGAGGACTCTTCAGACGTGCCAACTGGCAATGAAACTGCTCCTGCTTATATCAAAAGCATTAATACCGATTTATTGGTTCGAAGATTTGAATATGAAATGAGGTTGTGTGAGTAACATTGTAGCCTCGAGTTTAGTGTGTCCACGTCTCCCTTTCAACGTCCGGAAAACTAAGAGAAAACCGAGGATTGATTTCTTAGACGAACCCCTTTTGTATGAATACGGACGAAGTGAAACTTAAGGTTCTATAAGATAAAAGGTATATCTGATAAACACTCCTTCCAAAATCCTAAACTGTCTAATGAGTTAGACAAAGTCTTAAATTCTCCTGAAACTTCGGCTCGAGGAGGTTCGAAGTGAAAGGAGAATTCATCAGCTAAAAGCTCATTGGTTTCCTCTAACTCTCACTTGTGTCTCCGTTTAAGAAAGGGTCGTTTTCTTCCTATTACCCTACTTACTTTGTTCCGCACTCCATTGAAGTAACTATAATTCCTCTTCCAATTCTGCCAAAATACAACTAGATACTTTATATCCAAATATATCTCCAAACGTATGCGGTATTTAACTGAATATTTACATACTTTATGTAGTGAAAATAAAGATTAAGAATGTTAAATTACCATCATCATCTTAAAGATAATCACTCAAGAATTATTTAAAAGTTATATTTTTAATATAAATTACTTGTTTATTATAAGTAAAATAATGCTCCGTTTAATTAATATTGTTTACATGAATCGTATAAGTTGTTTCCCCAATTGCCTGTTGCAGCGACATGATCCTTTAAAATCTGAATACTTGAATGTGTTGGTTTGTGCAGGGGAACACCGACTTTTCTCTCGAGTGTGATTTTGAGTGTAAAGTGAAGTCTGTGAATTGGTTCGTGTTACGTGAGTAGAACGTGGACCGACGGTTGAGTGAGTGACGAGGAAGGAAATGGAAAAAGGGATCTTTTGCTCTTCTGTCACTCCGATGTCCCATGTTCCTCTTTGTTTAGATGTCGGGAAGACCATGAATCATGTTATATGTCCCTCTTTCACTTCCCATTATCTTCTTCTATTTAAAAGTAAATGTATTACGATAATGGAACAATCGCTCCCACTTGATTTACTACAAAACTTTTGATCTTAATTGGTTAAGTAATTCTGTAAATTACACAACTACTTAACTTATCTTTTATGATAGAACTACATAATTGTTTGGTTACAAATACATGACCCATTATTAAATTGTTGTTATTAATTTTGCGAGAAAATATTTGCTTAATTACAAATATCTCAAATATGAATATAGGAAGTTATGTCCATATTTCATAAAATCTACTAAAGTTGATATGAATTTATTGTTAGATAAAGTGGGTACAATACCTAATTGTATTGTCTACACATATTATATTCTAGGTATATGTGTATCTACTCTACATATGTAAGTATAGGTATACTCGACATGTAAAAATCTACATATGAAAACAAGCGAAAAACATACTATTCTAAAATTGAATATAAAAGCTTCGATGATATAAATAATTAAATAGTTTTAAGTGGTAACAAAAGTATTTTGCTTAAATTAACTTTAATTTGATTATAAGATTATTTAAATTATTGTATTATAGATAATCTACATAGATAAAAATATGTACATAAATGTCTGAATTTTGTCAATTACTATGATTTGACCAGTCATTTTTGTTCATTATATTTAATTGATTATCTATTCTAAAATAATTGAGATTAAGCTCTAACGAAGAAATAAATTTTTTGACTAGATTTAGCAGACAATTTGAAAAATATGATTTATAATATAATATTTAAATATTTATTATATAA
The DNA here is from genome assembly GCA_034687125.1 of Neelides folsomi. Lineage (NCBI taxonomy): Eukaryota > Metazoa > Arthropoda > Collembola > Neelipleona > Neelidae > Neelides > Neelides folsomi. The sequence continues at coordinate 135,181 of JAQGBZ010000114.1, forward strand.
TTTAATTTATATTCAACTTGTCGGTCTTTAAGTTCATTTATGGTATATGTAAAAGTAATGTAATAGGTAAAATGTTAGAGAACATTTACTCGAACAAAAAAATTAAACTAACATTAAGATTATAACAATAGAAAATTGAAATGTGCTCGTACCACCTAAATAAATATATTAAATAGTAATAACATTATGTACAATATGGTATATTATGTTAAACTTACTACATAAAATATGAATATTGCGGATAACATAGCTTTAAAATGTTACATTGCAAAAATACGAGTACTCGTACTAAACTGTAATTAGCTCAAAATATAGGAAAAATAGTGTTTACTTCTTGTAATATGATATGTATATTTAAGTTATATCTTATGTACATATTACTATAATAATAAAACATTCATAAAATTGTGAGGTGCTTTCTCACTAAACTTGAAGAAACCTCTTAAAGAATTTTGAAATTGTATGATAAATTATACTCAATTTTTATTTAACTTATAAATATGGGAAAATTTTAAGGTTATTATAACATTATGTAAATAGGTAACTACATACATACCTTAAACTTTGACTACTATACTGTACAAAATGTACAAATACATCTGTATGTCTACTAATTAAGTTTCATGAATGAGATTGGAGAGTAGAATGACTCTTGTTAATTAAATCGTTATAAATATTAAAATATTAGTTATACCATATAATACTTGTATGGTAATTCCTATCATTTAAAATCTTATAAAGTGCAAATGCCGAAAGCTGAAATACAATGAACATGAATAAAATATTACTTAAAAAATGTGTAAAAGAAGTAAGCTGAATAAATGAAACTTTTTGTCGTCGTCGTAATATGATGTTCCATTACATAATTCTATTAGGCAAGAAGCCTTGTTTAGTATTCAAATAATCGTCTTTTGATCAAAGAACTTCTATTTAAGGATTAAATGTCTCCAGTTGAGCTCCATTAATGAGTTCCTATTGCCGTTTGTGTCGATGTGTCGATGAAAGGGAAATTTCATTCCTCTCCCTTATAAAAGACACAATGGGGGAAAGGAGGAGAAAGAGAGTTGGAAGCTCACAGGGGAGCTCTCGAAATACAATCCTAATTTTCTTCGTCCCATTCATGTCTCCCGACTCCTCTCACTCACTCAGTCTTCTGTTTGAAGAAGAGACGACTTTGATTGGTTTGAGTAAGGCCAAAGGGTTTTGAATGGAAATAAGAAGTTTGTGCAAAGACGCGAATGACGGATGATCCGCTTTTAAAATATTGGGCCAGATTTACGCACATCGCGATCCAAAGAGCCACCTCATCTCTCACCAGTGACGACTCCCCCGATTGAATTTCAAAGTAGTGGAAGGAGAGAGGGAGAAACAGATGGTGGGGACTAGGGAGACAATGGGAACTCTCTCGATTCGAAGATTAAAAGAAGGAGGGATGAGAAATTGGTGGACGAAATGCAGCTTAGATGATCTAATTTGTTCAAGGGGGCGAAAGCTTTATAGCTTTTACCGCGAGTTTCCACACTGGAGAAAACCTCCCTGGATAAATGAATGAATGCGAGGAAAAGTATCCAATATTAAGAATATAAGTGAGGAGTCAACTCCTCGCCCTCGGTAGTAACGAAGGGGCAATATATTGGAGATTGGATGAGAGTGGTTGGGATTGAGAAGGGGAAGGAGAAGCTTCCCTTTCCATTTCCCGTTTGTCTCGCTCACTCGCCTCTGGTTGATTGACTCCCAGGTCCACGAGAGTTCGAGGAGGGGAAATAAAATGGGACGAGGAGGAAAACCACCTTACTTCCCCATGTCAATGATTTTCACGGAGAAGCCGAAGATGAGAACTTACAACCCACCTCCAGAGGGGAGAGGAAAGAAGTGAAATGAAGGTGGGAATAGAACCTATCCCCGTGATGGGCATAAAACTGGGAAATCTAATGGGCCGAAAAGATCCTTAAACTAAAATTCGAAGGAAAAGGTTTGGAGATGAACTTTAAATGTCTCTCTTTGAGATTGATTGCTTTTTCCTACTACTGTCAACAGCGGTTACTCGGCTATGAATTGCGGGAGACCGCACGGACCAGTTGGGGTGAGATTCTTTGTCTGATCCATGGACATTTTTTGCACAAAGCCTCGGCCCCTTGAATTAAACATTGGAGATTCCTATTGAATGAGAGGCGAACCTCATTTCGTCGCCTTCGCATCCGAGAAGAAATAAAAGGATGCATGAGGAGATGGGGAGGATCGCGCAAGGAAGGCTCTGACCAGAATCGTCAATTCGGTTCAAGAATTTATCCATAGGATTTTTTCGAAGGGAGGATTCGAAGTAGTAAATCTGGTCAACCCAGAAGACGACGCAAACAGCTCTTCTTCCTACCATGATGAGCTTACGAGGGCCCCCGAACCCACTTTACTTTGACTGCATAAAAATCATCTCATCGCAAACACATTATCCGCACTCTTTCCCCATGTCTCTCCCCGAAATTCGGATTCTATTCATGTCTTGATAGATCTCATTTCTCAAAAACCTACTTCCCTGTCCATTTTTAAAATTCGAATTCCAATCGAATAAGGTTATCAATAATACTCAAATTTTCAATGCATACATAAATAAGAAAACACCGTTCACCTCTCGAAGAATTCCACGTCTGAATTACATAAATAGTTCAATCTTAGGTGGTGACTGTTGACCTAGAAATTAGAAAACAATTCCAAAAACTTTAATATTTATCAGCCATCTTTAAAATAAATTACAATTGTCTAATACAAATATAAGAGTAAACCCATGTAGAATGTAGATGTATTAAAATAAAAAGTTTGGAATTTATAGACAAGAAGGATAAAGGATAATCATTGATCCGAATCCCACTTGTTTTCATGATGTCTTCTTCGCCATTTCATATTTATACTCAAGGCAGATTTATGCTCAAACTTCGTTTTATCTCAATTCTTGATGATTCCATTCTTATGTTTATGTTTTGTTTTCACTCGTATCGATTTCCAACTTCTTGAGGCAATAATCTCATCATAACTGGAAGCTTTATGATCCACAGCTTAGTCCAATGCATGAAAAGTTGGGCTGTTGCAAAAAGTTGGTACGAGCTTTGATCAGCATCGCCAGTTCCAGTTCCAGAAACATCCCAAATTTTAATAGAATTCCAGCAAATCCAATAAAAGGATTTATCACTTAATGCTAAAATTAATTGTTAAGATAGTCGTACTAATACAATTTCTTACTTGTTATATTTGCTATACTATATCGACCGCTCAGTTTTTCGTCTCATCAATCTGAAATAAATATTTATGTTGGTTGTAATGCAATTTGTATTTATTTGACTGGTCAGTTTAAGAATCTTTTTTCTTCATGATTCATTTATAAAGGATGTGTAAATGGATGAGAGTTTGTGTTCGTAGGAATTTGTCATCCTGGCATAGCAAACATTATTTGGCAGGGTGAAAATAACTGGGTCAACAGATTCCTCGTGAATGTGAATTGGAAGGAGGAGATCAATTGGTCCTGTCGCCCGTTTCTCTTATCAGATACATTCCCTCCTTCAACTGAAACAACATTTTACTTTCATGTCTTGATGAAAGCTCGTATATGCTGCTTTGTCTCCGTCGCATTCCGGTAGTGAGAAGAAAAATAAGAAATTGTGGCGGCATAAAATGGCTAAATATACAGAGGTTTTTACGACCCTTCACTGTCCTTTTTCATGAGAAGGCGCGGGAGAAGGATAAAGGACCGTTAAAAAACTTCCCACTTTCACAAGGAATTTATGCCTGACCTCAAATAAAATTACCCCCTTTCTTCCTCTTGGCAAAATGCATAAGAAGACTAAACTTTTGTGAAAACCTGGTTCCTAAAATTTGGAGGATAAAAGATACGCAATACACAGTGTACAGTACGTAAGATACATACATATATAGTATATTATATGCGTTGTGTATGAAAAAGAAAGGAGGGAAAAATAAATTGGTTTTCAAGGAGAAAAAAAAGATTCTCATTGATACGAGAAATGATAACCAGAGGGTCGTGCATTTGAAGAACTACGGAGGTTGTGTTAGGGAGAACATTTATCAGTTGTATTCTATTTTCTGTAGTAGAATCTTCGATTGTGAGAAAAATGTCTATATGAGAGTGAGATTAAGTAGAGGAACGAATCGATTTATTTGAGTGTGATAGTACCGATGCGAGCAGAACACAACAAATGCAAACTATGGCCCTTTAAAAAATTAGTTTTGGGAGAAAGGAGTCTTTGGGAGTAAATCCCAGGGCGGCCGACTGTCTTCAAGATCCAGATCGCTGATACAACCAATGCTCTTCTCTTCATCCTCTCTCATTCAGGTTTTTATTCCACATTCTAATCATGAAATTCACTCCTTCCTTCTCATCCTTCCGAACTCTTTGGGCAGCAGCGGTAGGAGTGAGTATAGCGTTAATAAACGAATAATTAAATTCTACGGTCACAATATTGAAGGAGATTTTATTGCATTAGCATAATAAAAGGTTTTCATCGTGCTTCTTCCAATCGGCCTCAATTGTGGTTCTCTAATTCAAATATTGAGATTCATGCTTGGATCTCTCGCTCACCATTCCATGTGCTGTTGAATCTTTCTGGATGAGTCGAGCAATCGCTTTCTTCTTAAATCTCGGTTGAACGCCATTCCGACTCCTTTCAAACAAGCCTGATCCAATTTACATTCGTTCTCGTGTACTTCCATATCTCCCTCAAGTGGAATTACCAAGGATCCACATTATAGCACTATTTTCCATCAGCATTCTAATCCTGCTTTCTCTTGACTAATTGTTTAATCCGCCATTCTGTATTTTCGGACCCGAGCCCTTTTCTTCTGCCAGGGAACCACTTTCCATATTTTCAATCTATTATCACTAGAAGCTGAGCTGAATAAATCTCTCATCTCTAAAAAGTATTTTATTTCCAACTACTGCTTCAACTTTAAACAGAGGTTGAGGAGAAGTTATGCTTAGGCTGTATGTGCGTGTGGTAACGACCTGCTCTTCCACATCACACCATCAGTTAGATAAGACAATGGGAAGAAGAAATACACAGCGAGGTCTCATCCCCCTTTGGAACCATCATCCTTACTCTCATCGCTACGTTCGTAAATTTCATAAAGACCTCCTCCGCAGCTCCATATCCTCTTCAAAAATGATTTATTGATTGATTTTATCGATTTATTAGCTCTTCTTATCCTCGAAGATCAGAAGACTAAATCAACCTGTCAGATTTTTTCTCTCACATAAAGATGAGCCCCTTTCGTTCATCTTCATCTCGAAAATAAATAGGTAAGATATCCTATTTCCATTATGGGATAATTCCATAATCATACTGTTCCATTTTTAAAGAAATATCACAAGGCCTATCGATCCAAATTATTTTTTACATAGATGCTTTCAGGTTATTTTTAAAAAAATTCCTTACGTTCGAGCCAAAATGGCATGGCCTGGACAAACAATATGTTTAAAATGACGTAGTCGTTGAGTTCAATTTTTATTCTTCAAATGGAACAAACTCACATTTAGATTAGGTAAGTTTGTTTCAAATATTCAAAAGAGCCACAATAATAAGGGAATGAAGTGGGCAAACAAGATTTTCAAAAGTTCCCTATAACTCACCTTCGAGATACATTTTCTATTAAGGGTTTTCAAATTGCAAAATCCTCAACTACTCTTTCATCTTTCAAAGTGAAAACGTCTTTCATTTCTATCCCCATTTTACCTTTAAACTGGATCTTTTCTTCTTCGTATTCCACTACACCCTATAAACTCATATGAAGCATAGTTTTACATACGTTACTTCCACTTAATGCTGGGGAGAATTTAGGATTGGATTCAAATTTTGAATTGCTTTGCTCCCCTTTTCTTTTTCTGAGTTTTTCATTGCAAAACGATCTTCCTTATTGATTTTATACTTTTCGATTCAAAGGAATCCCTATGAAGAATCCAAGGAAAATTGAACGATGAAATCTTGAGACTTATTGAGGCTTTATGCGACGTCGAAATATGGACTGTTATTTGACTCTAAAAGCTCAAGGTATTTGCGAACATAGTAAAAAAAATATTCTAAAATATTTACCAATATATTATTTTTCTATAATATTCATTTTTAAAACAATCCTAAAATTCACTATCAATTAGAATGGATGGGCAAAATCAGATCATACACTAATATAATTTTTCGAAGTTCAGATTATAGCTTTTACATAAATAATCTGTTCTTATTTATAAATAGCCAATCTTTTGTATTTGCCATCCGGTGACATTAAGTGTGATGTTGTCAATAGGATGAGCTGAACGAGAACAATAAATGAGGCAATAAAGGAACAGGATATTATTTCAATGAAGAGAAGAAGCAGTTCGGTAAAGACGGCAGCGATGAAGAACGCCAGATAAAAGAGTAAATATAGATAGATTCTCTAAGGGTAAGTTAACAAGGGAAAAGAAAAGACAGTTTTTGGTGGATCTTTATCATTTCTTAGTAGTATGAATTTATGTATCAACATTAAGATGTGCTATGGTTCATCTCGAAGAAGATCTCTCTATAGCCGAGCTATCATTAAAATTCTTATACACTGCATAATAGTAGTAAACTGCATACAAGTTGTTTTGCAATAGGTATAGTATTTGAATTGAGATCAAATGTATGCTCCCTATACCTATAGTATACATTATTTACTGATAAGTCTTCATATAACACTTAAGAATTACCATTCTTTAAATACGAAAATAAGTAAATACACTTATATATCTTCCAGAATGTCGACTTAATTTACTGAGCAATTTATCTGGTCGGGTGAAGTATGGGCTATACGTCTCTCTAGATTCACCTACACAATTCATTACATTTACCTCTTTGCATCGTTATGTAACCTCAACTAACGGTGTTCTAACAAAAAATAATGAATTCTTTGAACATCAATTTATATACCACATTGATAAAAAGTTCATTATTTACTTGATCTCATCTACATAATTTTTAAGGGTGTTTATACTCCGATAATTCGGCTTTCGCCCTTACAGAGTTTCTCTAATTAATTCTATTCTATGGGTACAGAATGATGGTGTTGCATAGGTATGACTAGTAACTCTGTTACTCCATCCTTTAGTTGCCGGATTACGTCGATCTGTCCCTTTTAGGAGCAGGCTATGGGTTGGTATGCTTAGTGAGTAGGTGTCAACGTCCGTCGTGGCGGTGATAGCTCCAAGTTGGGTCCGGTAGCCGAATCTCACACTTTTGTTGGGTTCTCTGTTCGGTAGAGAGAGTCCTCCCTGGGGGTGTATGTTTACAATCTGGTCGCGCCAAGGCTGTGAACTTTCCCGCCTTCCTCTTCTGCCTGTCGTGTTTCCACGAGGGTTGTCCTCCCACCCGTCCCTTCAGCTTACATTGGCGTCATTCCTCCCTCCATTTACTCTATATATTAACTAACTTAACTACGGATTGATAGTGCAGAATCCGCTCGTCTCCACCTGTGTGTACGACAGAAAACTGGACTTTTTCGTCATTCGGGAAAAAATTCCCTATCAGTTCTCACCCAGAGGGTCCCCCAAGGAGATTCCCAATGAGTTCCCCAGTCGACCAAAGTGGAGACGACTCTCATCTACATATATGAAAATGAATGTTGAATATTCATGCGATTAAATGATTGAAATCTATTATATTAAGTAGTAAAGAAAGAACTCGTAACCACTCTATTACTTATAATCTATTTTTTCTGCTCGGCTCTGAATTTGAATTAATCGCCAATTATTTCCTATCTAAATGCATGGAAATAATTCGCGGATCTTTCAAATTCAGAGTCGAGCAATGAAAAAATGGGCTATAGTTTTAATCTCGTCAAAGATATTTTGAGATTTTGCATTCATTTTACTCATCCTATCCATCATGGTGAAAGATAACGCGGGAGAAGAACCAGGAGTTTCTTCAGCCAATCAGTGTTCTCCAAAAGTTTGTTATCTCTGAAAGGATTTAGTTAAAAGTAGGGTAGAATGAGGATTCTTAATTATACTCTTTGAGATTGATCTATCTGTCGGAGAGAACAAAGTCCCAGCCTCAACAATAATGAGCGCTTGTTTCACAGAGCCCATTTACAGGCTTATTATTAATGAACACGAGTGAATTTTGTATACTAAAGATACAGATATCTTGTAACCTTTATGGTATATTTTACCTTGTGTTGCCTATTATGATTCACTTTCCTACTGTAGTTATACTTTACCATATAACAGGGTTGTTATTGTGTTTATGGTAAATAATCAAATATGACAATTGTTCGCAAAATATGAACAATTAATGAAGAGGGATCAACTTGTGTAAATACGCAATTAATAATATAAAACAATGCAGTTCTTTTAAAATACCATTCATTATCAGGGCTATATTAGTAGTTATTACAAGTTTCGACGATTTCAAACCTTTGTGTTCGTATTTCTAACTGACAACAAGAAAGATGTGTCTCACCGTTTTCACTAATAACAATGCTCAATTTTCACAATAAGCAAGAAACTTGTCATTCCTTTTAACTAGAAGACTTAATTATACAGATAGGTATTAGGTTTTAATATTGTTTCGTTACTTTAACTAAAAACAACATTGCTTTGCACTCTTCGTTATTTTGAAATTTGAAATAATGTACATTATACACTTATACTATATAATGTTTGTATTAGTAAATATATTTTCAGCTGTATGAAAAATATTATGTATAAGTTAGATATTATGTTTGAACCTCATAACGAAAGATTTCCTTTGAGGGCTTACAAATTTTCAAGCTTCCATGTACTCTGGGTCTGTGGTAGGAGTAGAACACCGCTAATAATTTATTTGAGAAGTCTCCAGTTAAAAAATTTCATCATATTATATTTGTTCTCTCTAATATAAATGAAACGTGTAAAGTTGAGGGAAGAAAAGTTTCTAACTGATGTTCGAATATTTAATGATCAAGATTTCAATGTATTTTTGTGAATTTAAAAGCAAAACTTTTCCATTAAGATCATTTTCACTCTCTTACAATCTTGACATCTGTGCATGAATTTATACTCGCGCGTTTCTCATACATAACTCTTAACAATTACTAAGTCCATTGTTCAAAACTTTTACCCTAAAAGCTGATTAAAAGTAACAAAGAGATGTTATCAATGCTTGAATGAGTAAATATGAGCACTAAATTAAATAAAATTAGTTCATAAATGTAGAGTAAACTGAATGGCAAGTAATGTAATTATTTCTTTAGCAAAAATTACCTATAATATGTATCAGAATTACGCATACCTACTTATATCAGATAATATAAATTTATGTATAAGATTGTATCTTGTACTTGATACTTGTAACATACCTACTTTATGTACATGTTGTATTCATGTTATATATTGACACATATGATACCATTTAAATAATTCGTATTTGTAATACCTAAAATGAGTTTATATTTACTCATAGGTATTATAGTTATTTATATTTACATTACTTACTTATGATTAGAATCTTATGAAATGATTCAGGATATATATTTTTCATGAGCACAATTTAAAATTCGCAATATAAAGAGGCATTTGAACATTCTATTGCCTATTTTATGACTTTATTAGTCAATAACTACAACGAATTATTCCTTTCCGGATTTAGATTTCCAAATAAATGATCTTTACATTTCCATTTTAAATAAAAGTTTTTTTTCGCTTCCTGAATATTTATTCGGTTTTGTATAAAAAATAAGTACATCTATTTATTACATAATGCATTGGGAGCATTCCTGGGTTTCTTCATGGAGTCCTGGTCTTCTCCTTTCATAAAATCACTAAAAATTCTTTGGGAAGTAATCGAGACACCATTTCTGCTTTACTCATTTTGCCACATTTGCTGAGTATCATATATTTGAAGATAAGTGTAAAAATTTTGCACATGAATGGAAATGTGAACGGCGGGCTCGTAAAATCACGGAGATGGAGCTAAGCGAATGTGAAAGACGACCGACACCGTCATGAAGACGTTGAACTGAGCTTGAAATTTTGAGTTTGGCTTCCCGGGGTTATAATAATTGTGAAGAGGATTCATTTCATGGAAATGTGTAGAGGAACTCGGTGATTCTCTCCGGTTCCGAGCGCATGGATCTGAAATTGGCTGCGGCTTTCCCCTCATCTTCATCTTCTTCGTGGGGAGAGTTCGGCCTTTTTCATCTCGCCACTTTACAAGCGCTTTCAAGAGAGATGGCTTGGATCTGTGGTTCTCCTCATTCAAGCCCCTTTCACTTCATTAAAATGAGGAGTTTCGCATCAAATCCATGGAAGATTAAGACGAATGTGCCCCCCATTAATCAATGACATTTTGAGCCCAATTCAACTCCTTCAAAATATGTAAAGAAAACGGATCGCGGATCTTCCTTAACCGCTCATTTCTCTAAATCATTCCAACTTCTCGAACCATCTTCCTTCTTTCCGTTCCATCATGTCAAAAAGGGCAGAAAGGAAATATTATGATTTTTTATGTCTCTGTCATCATTTGACTTTTTTACCAAATATAAATCACCAAATGAAATCTAACCCACTTTATAAATGCTTCCCAATTCATAGTTTTTTATTATTAAATATTCGCTTCGCTTCAGCTGTATTTCAATATGAAAAGATTCGTATTATGAAAATATTCCCCAATTGACCATTTCTCAATTTTATGGAAATTGAACTTAAGATCATAATTCATTTCATGTGCAACCTGCAAAGCTTCAAAGTATTACTTACTCTAGCATTATAACCTACTCGTATTACATAAGATTGATGAAGGGGAACTCAAAAATTAAAGTCACGAACCTTTCTTATCAAATCCTCTTAAATCAAATTCCAATTCAGATTTTTGATCTCAAAAACTCGTTAATTGCTCTCATAGTCAGCCGGCGAAAGCTCTAAGGAGAAATTCGTCATAAAATTGTAATCACAGTCTCGTTTCATCATTAAACGCGAGTGATTCAAAGCAATTCATTTGACAAAGTGTTTCACTTGAGAGCCAAAAGGAGATTTAGTCAAGAAATCCGGCTGGCGTAGATAGATTGTTTAGCATTAGCAAACGGTGAATGAGCTCAACCTAAGGAGATTTGGGGAGATGGGAGGCGAGCGAAAGGGAAATCAAGGAGTTTGTTGGATTCAGCCAAGAGATGTATGTCGTATATGTGATGTATGCATACGGAGTATTTAAAGTCGTGTCTTATCTTCCCCGCTTTGTATCTCCCGGATTCTCCTATTCTTCTGATAATAATCCTCAAGAAATTCAATTAGAATGGTCTCTGTCTTCTCAGTATTCCCTAAAGACAAGAAGACTCTTTTGTTCTCTTCGGAGCATTTGGAATTCTCTCAGGAGAGGAACTCCTTATACGTGCATTTAAAACTCCAATTTCTCATCATGAAATCTTCCTCATCTTGATGAAGATTCTTCATATAGGTCTCTATCTGATATCATATAAGGGCTATCAACGTCTTTCATTTCCTTTCTAGGTAATTCGATACAAATAGACACCTATTAGTTAGTTCACCATCAAAATCCTTTCTCCGAACAATGGTTATATGGGATCAGCTTTCCCAATATTACGTGACTACGAGAAAATTAACATTTTGCCTTGAAAGGAAATCAACTGACGATTCACTCGTCCCATTTAAATATTGTAAAAGAGCTTGAGGGGAGCTCAGAAAGCGTAATCTTCCCAACTCACTTTACTTAAATCCTCTTCTGCCTTCGCCAGACTTACCACCATCACTTTACTATTTGTGATAATAAGCCCAGCAATGGCAAATTACTTCCATAATTTAACTCTTTTCCAACCTTATGCTCCATGAATCCATGATATTTTATGTAATTCAATTCTCTCTTGCATTTCTCTTCAAATAAAAGATTGATAGGAATATTCAACAAATGTACCCAGATGCCAACATTTGTAAATTAAGTAGTCCTCGAGCAATTTTGATTATTATATTGTCTAAGCTAGCAATTTTGAATATTTAGATCGGGAAGAGCCAAGGGAAATCATAAAATAAGTACCCTATTGTATATTAATTTATTTTACTCCCCGATCCTCTTCTCTATCAATCAAATATGGTTAAATGAAATATATCAATTACTTTAAATTGCATTATACTATATTTGTATAACCATACCGAAGTACAAAGGATAAAGAATATGTAATGTAACTTATATCTCCAATTGTTTTACCAAATATCTACTATCCTTATTTGCTACCTTATATACTTAAGCATTGTATATAATTGTAAGTAAGGATGTATACAAGGAAGTCAAAGAACTATCAATGTTGGAACATATCGTAAAAAGTCGCCTTTAGGCATTTTCGTACATTTTGTATTTCATTGCTCTATCTGTAGTTCAACTTAATATCTACGTCGATATTAATATTTTGTCCCACTTGTCATCTTCCATAAGGGTGCATGAGAGATATGATACTTTATGATAGCAACATTGACTCACCTTCAATGGGTCTAATGCATATAAGGAAGTATTGAACCTACACGGGTAAAATGTGACTCGATAAAAGAAAACGACCAAGTTTGCTTTTCACCTGATTGCACTCGTAAAGTTCTTTAACTCTCAGAGGCACAATCATAATACTTCGTGCATTTCTTGAACATCAAATCTTGGATTCTGCCGAAACTTCTCTCACCATCGAGTCGGGCCAATGAGAAATGAGAGTATCAAATACTTCCACCTTTCCTTTCTTCAGAGTTGGATAAAGAACTCACTTCCAACTCTCCAGTCTAGCTAACGATAAGTAGCATAAAGTTAAAACTTCAACCCAATAAAGTTAAGTTTCTAGCCCTCGGATCACTTTAATAGAGGAAGATTTGAGATTTAAGAAGAGCCATTTTTCTTCTAAACCTTTTCTCTTCCTATCAATTTTCTCCTTCAACCATTAAGGTATGAATTTATGAAATTCGTGCCTTATTTATGATATTATAATATAAATATTAGAAAGAGAATGCAAAAGTTAAAGTGCATTTCCCTTTACCCATTTCTACTTTCAAGCTACAGACAGATATAGAATGTAAGTATAACATTTTACTCAGGTGCTCTATATGTACGAGGTTGTACTCGTACAATGTTTGAATTCTGAAATACATTTGATGCAGCAATACATTTTTTAAAAGTTCTAAATCCGAATAAAATATTTAAGATATGCTATTATTTTTATATATCTATTACGAAATACATAGGTAGTTATTATATAAGGTTAGTACCTAGTTAGTTAGGTATAGATTATATTTATATTTAATTAAAATTGCTATATCTATGTTGTTTATGTATGATATAAATTTAATAAACAATGTTTTTAATTAAGCACTAGAAATAAGTACAAATATTTAAAGGGTACAATATTTGTCTATGCTCCGATAGAAAATATAAAGTTGAAAAAGCAAGAACCATAGACATTTAAATAGAAGATCAAAGGAAAATTTTATAAATGTTTCAAAAACAATGTAGTTGGTTAAAGTGATAGAGTACACGGGACCCACGACGCCTTGAAGAGTTGGCAAAAGTCAACAGTTGGAAAATTGAATTTCCAACATTTGCCAATCATCTCTTTTGGAGATTGAAGACGTTTTCACGTTTTATCGCTCGTGATCATCTATAAAATAAACTATTCAAAATGCCCAAAAATCTTTTGAAAAACTTTAAAGTGGAAAAATATCTTTGTCCTTCCGAACTTATTTAACTCTTATAGTTTTTAACATTTTTAACGTGTACTTAATCTTATTTATATATATTACTTATTTACGTACTTTCTTATGTAAAATATTAATTAATTTATCAATTCTACAGATATATTATATCTATATACAGGGATCGCAATAAACAATGAACACATGAAACAAAAAAAATCTTCGAAACTAACATACTTAGGAAATTCTAGTTAAGTGCAAATCCCTATCTATTCCTATGCATTTGGTTTTTCGCGCGCTATGACAATAATTAAATCTTAATATTTAATCGATCTACTTGAAAAAATTAATTTAATTCTGATGGATCCTCTTTAAGATGCACTTAACTGGAATTTCCTAAGCATGTTAGTTTCGAAGATTTTTTTGGTTTCATGTGTTCATTGTTTATTGCGATCCCTGTACATATCAGTACTTTAGGATAATGAATTTTGTTTTTTTTTACTTATGGATGAAAATTACTTATTTTTAGATGCTTTCATTAAACTTTTCATCATCGAAAGAAAGACAATCAGAAAGAAAGAATAGAAAATCTTTAAAAGTTTTTCCCTTTCTCTCTTTATATTATATGGGAAAAGGTCTACGAATCATTTGAGAAGTATGAAGCCATTCGTGGGCTTATGACGAAGCCATAAGCATTTTCTTTTTATTCTCCTCCATTATTTTCTCGCATACATAGTGAGTCAATGGCTGTTGAATTTGAAGTGGGGGAATAATCTATGCATAGTGTATATAAGTAGATGAAGTTGTTTTCTACAACATTTCCTTTTCTATGTTAATTTGACTTGTTCCCGTGTATTATGAGGGAGAAGTTTACACATTAAATTGTAATTTGAGAAGATTTGGGGGTGCTATGTGATGAGAGCGGTTTGCTTTTCAAATTCAGAACAAAAGACCTACAACTACTCTGACATGAAAATATTATTTAATGAGAAAGAAGATTCTATTGGGGAGGAAAATGAATTGGATTGGTTTTCCAATACGGATCATATTCAAAAATATTATTTCTCCTCTTCTTTCTCTCCCTTATTCATCATTCATCGTCAAATAATCATCCCTCCTGTATTTGAAACCACGAAGAGCTTTAGAACATAAAGAAACCTTCCATATAATATTTAAGCTAGGACTTGCAAATAAGGAGCATTGAAGTTTTGAGTGAGAACCCTTCGGCTTTTTTTCTCTTCGACGATAAAAGAGGGGAGGGTGAAATTGTGAAAACCCGAGCGAGGGGATTTTTTAGAATGGATGCACATCCTCGGTTGTCATTATCATTTTCGTCGAATGTATTATTTATGAAATTCCCTATTTGACCCCGAGTCCCCATAAACATTGCCGAGGAAAAATTCGGATGAGATTCGGACCCGGATGATGAGCTGGTCTCGAGTGACGGAAGTCATTTACTTCACAAAATACAGGAAGACGAATATAATTATGGAAGACTGCAGCTCCACTATAAAATAATATATCTAGGTAAGTATAATACTTATTAAATATATTATATTCCGACATATACATAATAAAATCTTTGAGAGGGAATCATTAAAAGAGATTGAAGGAGAATAAAACGAATTCGGTATCTCATACGTGTTAGTTACGATGGGAGGAAATACTGATATATCCCTTTCGGCGCTCGTGGAATTTAATTAATTAAAATAGTTCATGCATCAGACTTGTCCTGTGAATACATTTTTCTTTATTCGCCTCCGTTCTGAACATTTATAAAGACTGGGATTCTTTAACCGATTATGAAATTTGGGGATTCAAATTAACAATCACCCTTGCACATGCTTAATCTATATTTAATTTGTACAAATCTTTATTAATATTCATTTTCAAGATCGTATACTTTTAAATAGGTCCATACTAAAAATAGGCATTTTGTATACATACATCAACCTTAATAAAATAAACCTGTTTGTCGGTGACGCGCCGAAACTCCTCTCTCAATACGCTATTCGGGGGTTTCTAATCATTACCTAAATGTTCGGACGGGCCCAGGGACAAAAATAGCGTTCCACGATTTTGAAAATGTTGTTTCGTTAATTAATTAAGCCCGAATAACCACAAATTTAACCAACTTTCCCGCTAAGAAATTCAAAACTTTACCAAATATTTTGTAATTATATTTAAGAAACAGTCGAGTTTGTTTACTATTAATCCAGTCGCCAAAGGAGGGGAAATTAAGCAATGTAATTCCGGATGATTTAATTTAATCTGGGCTCACTGTTTTAGTAAGAACTATTAGTCGGCGGATTACGGAAATAGACTGACATTTTATTAAAAATAGACCAGCAATGGACCCGTCTTCCAACGAATTGGTTATTTCTATCCATACTATTAAATGATAAATATATCTATTAAAGTGCATTATATTTTTATATTGTTATTATTTTAATGTTGGAAATCCTAGATATATTTACCATTAATAGTATTGGTAGAAATAACCAACCCGTCGGGAGACGGGTCCATTGCTGGTACAAGTATAAAAAATGTAGCTTATAACTTATAAATTATAACTCGTAAACAAAAATAATTAAAATTGATTAACAATTTCGTGACTCTTTTGTAAAAATGTAAAATAAAGTAATACATGATTCTGATTTCTTAACACTGTGCTGAAATAACTGCATTAACTAAAAATAGTAGATCGGTATATATCCATATCTAAAGAATCTAAACAAATGAGAATTGAGCATAAGCGTGTCAAAAAAGAGATAGATATTATCACGGCATGCAGACAGATTTATTTCAATCAAAATATATTTCCGAATGCAATCATTTTATGTTGATATGTCCTGAATCGCAGTCTTCACGATTCGCTTGTTAGAAATGAAAAGAGGTTAAGAGAGAAAGCGGAGAAGAAATGAGGGATCCAGCCTGGCACGTGTCATCTCATACACCCTTGTTTCTCATTTGTTTTCTGACCCTATCCCTTCATTGAAATTTCCCCTCCTTTTGCACACAACCGATAAATGCACGTTTATCAATACGTAGTCATTAGTCATTAAATAGCATTAAGGACGGCTCTCATTGGAATATAAACTGACAATGGATCGACGTCTAGTTGACAGTGAAGTCTTTTCACATCACTCATCAAGTCATCAAGAAGTTCGCCTTTTGAATTTATTCCATTGTATGGTTTACTCTACCCTTCTGTTTCCTCTTGATATAATGGCTAATGTTATTAATTGTATCGGGTATTGACGATAAAAAATTTTTTATTTGTTAATTATATTCCTATCATTTGTAGAAAATATAGTCCATTGTAAACTATGTAAATGTTACTTACATAGCTTATTATACATTATATTACATTAAATCCATAACTTTAACTAAAAATGCTTATTTAACAACAATATTAGAAAATGTACTTTTTACCAGCAGAGACGCAAGTATTAATTTGGCAAATACAGCTCGTAAAAGTTGATTTAATTTAAAAAATCGCCTTTCAATCTCGAATATACATACCATATTAGAGTACAGAGTATTAGGTAAATAAAGTTGACTAGAGTAAAAAACATCTTTTTAATGTAAATGTTAACCTATACCAAATCAATACTTTCTATATTTATCTCACACCAGGGAATTTTTTATTTAAGTAAAATTCGAATTGGACACGGCATATTTACATTGATCAAAGAAACAAGATGAGATCGAAAATGACATTTGCTAAAATACATTATCGTTTTGAAATGAATAACCGAATGTTCGTGAGTGAATTGTGGAAGAATAAATGTCTAATATCAGTCGTCTGTCAGGAACTGTCAATCACTATTTACCCCTCGAGCTCTAATCTATTTTACTCCTGTGCAGTGTGCAGTACATAAAAGCTTTTCATCTAAATAATGCAAATAACTGACTGAGAGTTACATCTTTATTGCATCGTCATTTAAACGGAAATTTCGTAAAAAATTTGATTCTGAATTGAAAAAATAACACTTTCTCATTTCTAATAATTTTTATGTAGAATTTATATTCATAATCACTCTAAACTCTAACATAATCACATGTATGTTACTTTATTTCCCAACTATTACAATTTTGTTGGTTCAAGAATTTAAAGTGATTATTTGATTATTGTTTTGCTGAACTTTACAGCTGTCGCGTGTTCCCATCATAAAACAAATTGCAAAATGAAGTTTATTAAATACACGATCAAAGATGAGTTTAATCCTTTGATTCTGTTCATTTTCATCGAGTAGTTTTTGTTGGGTGTGATTAAGGCCTTCTATTTGATTTGGAGATAGCGGGAGTTGGAGCGGTGCGATTAGCATTAGTAGACCCTTTCACTAGATTTTCATCTCCAGGCTGGTGAAATAATGAGGATATTGCATTACGTAGGAAAGGAAATGCGAGACAGTGGATGGATCCCGGGGTCCCTGGACAGAATTGTTAATCTCCTGGTAAGGAAAAGCCGAATTTGAATAGGAATGAAAACGGGGCCTTGAGAGCTCTCCGACCAGGACGTATAATTATTCGTATGTAGCAGTTATATTTATATAGGTAAATACAGTAGTTACGAATATAACGATACATTTGAATAAAGAGAAAATAGGGAGAATGGCGGAAGTCGAACATTTGAATCCAAACCTCTCTATCGAATATATCGCCATACAATTGTGGACGGCATGAGCTATATTTATGAAGTGGACTACTGAGAAGTGCAATTCGTCATTTGATAGAGTGCCTCAAAGATATTGTGATTCAAAAGATGGTCTCTTTGTCGATGTGTCATATGATTTATTTCTCCCGTTACGTTGATGTCCAGAGGCCCAATGCCTTAGTTTCGACAGTGTGTATTTCATCCTACAACTCATTCTTTGAAATCTCTTTCTCTTCTTAAAATGTGAATCCCCGCCTATTTGCCTCAAAGGAAAGCTGTGGAATTTTGGTCCAATGTCCAATAACTGATTACCATACGAGAACATTACGCCTCTTGTAGTATATGGACCATTTCCTTCGCTCCAAACAGAGTTATTGATTCGTTTCGTCCCATCGTCGACATTGGAGATGCAGAAGAATCACATACACAATCCTCTTACAATACTCTCGAAACCCACAAATTTTAAGACGACGGGGGAAACAACTCGTAACTACTTCCGAAAAAATGTGAATGAGAGAGGAAGAAAGAGGAAACGATTGCGTGGCCCAAAAGTCCCCGGTTGTGTGGAATTGAACACCACAAGCCTCTTTCGTGTTTTAACCTAAAACAGTTACACGGTAGATTTATTTCAAAAATTAAATAAGGTTGAGGCAACGTACTTTGTTCAAATGATCTCATTCCCAGAAACCTCTCTACTAAATCAAAGGTGGAATAAAGCAATAGTAGTTTCGAGTATCCTGTTAATTAATGAGAAATTGTGGGTTTAAATTATACAAGTATTAAAAACGGAATTCATTCGTATAATTTTATCAGTTCGTTTTTGTATGCTAAGTTTAGAAACACTATTTTGTGGTTTTAATAAATGTAAATGCTCCATGTTCAAAGCTCAGACAGCCGATCAATGAAAGATAAAATAAGTATTTTCTTCAAATATGTGTTTCTGCCATACTTTTTATTGTTCGCAAAAACTGTATTTTAGGAATTCACAAATGCACACAACTCACATATTCTGATAAAGGAAAAATTGGCCTTGGCAATATGAAACTGATCTTTCCATCTATTTCTTATCTATTTGAAAGAGCCAACCGAAGGCAATTTTTCACATCAATTTATACTTGATAGTCGTTAGGGATGAAGGAAAAAGATTCTTCTTTAAGCGTGCCCATCTTACTTGAATCCGGTCTCTTTCCTTGTATATATTGACGTTTTGGTTCAATAAAAAGAGGATGTTAAAGGAAAGTTTGGTTCCGACATTGAATGAGAAAACCTGATTTATAATGTCTGCTATCATCACTTTCCTCACGAGTCATCCTTTGACAGTCAAATAACCATATTGGTTCATGTGAGACCTACTAATGTGAAGTGAGTTGAAAATTTCCATGTATAGTTGATGATCATGTGGACATATGATTAATAATGATATGTAATTCTTGGAATCTTGAATTCTTAGAAAATTTCATAATAATAAGACAGTGGGAATAGATTTTGGATATAAGGTATTATTTGCTTGCATTTATAATGTATTAGTAGGTACATAAATATACAAGTGACCTAATACATAAAATTTAAATGTAGAGTAACTATAATGGTACACTATAAAAATCGTAACACAAAATCAACTTATACATAAGTAAATATAACGTTAAATATATCCTTGTTATAAACATTCATCTATCAATTTATACGAGTATTATGTCAATTTTTTTAATAAAATTCCGCCAACTAAAATTTAAAAAGTATTGGATCATAGGTAAATTTTATTTGTATCGGACAAGAAGAAAAATTAATTTTAATAGTTTTTGATTGACATTATTTCGCACTCAGTTGTACGTCTAAGTAATCAAATAATTTAAAATAGATACCTAATTATGTTCTTCCAACCCTATGTTACCCCCCAAGTTACATTCCTGTATAAGCATCCATATAAAAACTCTATTCGATACACGTTTGAAGAAATTCTCCACTTTTATATTCAGATTTGAACCCCTTCATTATAAGCATTTTATCAGTATTTGTGTCTATTGGGTGGAATAGAGAGTGAAAGTTGGATCGAAAGTTAGCAAGATGCCTGAAAAGGCGGCGATAAGAGTTGCTCCTTCACACAAATGTAACCTGTATCATAATTTTCCTAGCTAATGGACTCGTGCTCGTGTTTAAATTAAAGGTTCAATGAAGAAAACCGAGTTTCTCCACTCTCCGAAGACTAACGAGCTTCTCCTCCACAGCGACTTTCCTTCCTAAACGGATAAATTAGCCTGAAGAGCTTTGAGCCCCGGAGACTTCCTACTGTCATGAGCAGAGATTTTTTTTCCTATTTCGAGCCCGCTTCAAAATTTATAGTTACTGTTTGAACCAGAATGAAGAGTTAAATGATTTAACGATTCCTATAATTTGAAGGCATAAGGAATAAACACATGAGGAGTAGGGAAACTTTGTTTGAATAGTTCTTTGAGTTGGTGACCCCTTTGATTGCCAGTTCATTTAAATTCGAAGAAGAGAAAATGAGGTGAGCGGAGTCTGTGTGGAGTTGACTCTAAAACTCAATTAAGGTTCCTCAGAACTTATACGTCAATAGGGCCAAACTTTCTGAAATCATTTCAATGTTTCTCCGATCGGAGAAAAAAGATCTATGATAGAAGTGAAAGGAAGCTTATTGAGAAAATAGCCGCTTCAACTCCTCTGTTGACATTTTCAAAGGTTACTAATTAAGTGACTTGAGCTCGTAGTATAAAATAAGCTTCCAGCGCACTTCCTCATTCTTCCCTCTTGGATTAAACGACAAGGTCTTATGATTTCTTTCACAGCCTCCCTAAGAAGTTTAAGAGCAAGTTTCTCAGGAAGAGTAAATTAAAAAACCAAACTAAGAGTTCTCTCATTAAAGTTACCAAATCGTCAAGCGTTGCCCATTTTCAGCACTTTGCCAACTGGAGCGAAAGAATAAAAGTTGAGCATGGAGTTGGAAACGCAATCCCATTATGCTTAACAAACATTATTATGAAAGTATAAGAGAGCAATTTTGGGAGAACAACTAAAGATTTGACTCCACCTCAGCAAGGCAAATTATTTTTAATTGAATAACTTTTCTATAATTAATAGTTGAGGTATATACTTAGTTAGACCTTCAATCTCCCAAGACTCCCGAGCCGTGATGGGCTGGGAGATGAACTGCCGATGAGTGTGGGAAGAACTCAGGTTGGGAATTGGGGAGATCTGCTCCAGTTGACTCTAGAGCTCAATTAAGGCTTTCCAAGAGAGTTATGCATGAGTGGAGTCAAAGTTTCTGAAATGATTTCGGTGTTTCGCTGGGCGGGACGATGGTAAAAAGATTTGACTTCCCAAATTTTCTTTGGAAGCTCAAAAGACTATAAAGCGATTTATACGGTCCGGACCTTGTCTACTTTCAACTTCCCCTAAACTTCCTATAAGTATATGGACCTAGCGAGCCATGAAAAGTTTTTCTCACGGCTTTTCCTCCCTCTTGATTCCTCTATTTTGACCGAATGGGGAAAGTAAGTTCCTTTCACTCGCCTCCATCCTTGCATAACTTATAAATACATCCGAAGTCTGAGCAAACATCTTTCTTAGAAATCCTAAGATTAAAATATGTTCATGCCTTTCTCCTCTTTTCAATGGAAATATGCTCCATACATCTCATATCAAGAATTTAGTCCATATTGCAATACAAAGTCTAAAATAAACAAAACGAAGAGCTAACCAACAAATCTCTTCAGCCTACTTACTGACTCACTGAATATTATCATTATTCCCAAATTCCTAATATTTAGATAAATTATTTTAATATTGAATAATCTCTATATAATAAAATAACCGGGTTTGTCAGTGGTCAGTAATACTTTTCTCTCTTACTACAACAGTGGGGGCGCAACTGTAAGTACCAATCTGACCGAAATATTTCCTTATAAAACATGACAGGCCTTTTTTAAATAAATGTTTCGTTCCTTTTACCACGTTTCTTTTTCCCTTGCCTTGCTTTTTTCACTCTTGGCCTTTTAGGTTACTGAAATATTTTGGAAAAGTTAGCGAGTTTGAGTTTGACATACGTTCATATGGAAATGTTTTTTCACAAATTCTTTCCCTCTCTTGCCTGATTCTTTATGATTTTTTTTAAAAAATATTTATTTGTCCGGCTCCGGGCCCCAAATGTGCCCTGGGGATCATAGCTATGCTAAAATCCGACTCGGAATCTGACCGGGCTGGAATGCATGAAATCGTAAAGCGATCGAAATTGGCCCGGACTTTAACGTAAAAAATCTGAAAGCGACCGGAATCGTACAGGAGTGGATCGTTACTTTCCGTACCGACCTTCAAGCACGGGTAATACCCGAATCGGGTAGCAAATGCCAAATTCTGTGTCATTGTCATGATTTTAAAAGGTTTTTATGAGCTCACACAGTTGTAATAAGAGCTAAATGTCGACGGATTACCGAAATACACTGATATTTTATAACTAAAGACCAGCAATGGGATTTCCAACTTTAAAATAAGAATCTTATTATTTTTGCCGGATCATTGCACGTACAAATGATTGATAAGAACAATATAATATTATTTAATTCAATAACAAGTTGGAAATCCTTGAAAATATATGCACTATTTAATAGTTTTTAATGGAAAGAAGTTACCAACCCGTCGGGAGACGGGCCCATTGCTGGTTTTACATAAAGCTATTGTTCCCATTCATATAAATCCGTATCTACCTAAAATATTATAAGATTAATTTCTTTTGTATATTTTCTCATAAATATTATCTTCAGTTAAATAAATATTAAACTTTAAATTAGTGTTAGTTATTCATACTTTATCATACATTACATTATTAAGATAATATTGTTGTTATTTTACTTCGGAAATTACTTAAATAAGAAAGATTTTAAAATATTAAATATTAAAGAATAATAACAATAACAATTGCTTACATGATAGGAGAAATTTTATTATTAAACCTTATGTACTTATCTGTAACAGTAATAATAAGTTGAGCACATTAATTTGCGTATTTAGGAAGTAAGATAACAAAATATTCAGGACAACTCTTCCTTAAGGGTCAAAAAATTCATTAGTCATTCTGCTCCTCCAGTCATTCATGGTTAATACATATGTTCAGTTATTGCTACTAATCTTAACTCATTGCTTGAAATATGAAAACACTACTGGGGCTCTGCATTGGTAATAGTTGTAATAATAATAAGCAAAAGTCGGATCCTTCGCCCTCAAGCAAAACTTTATGCTTCATATTAAATTTCATCACACAAGTATTCAAGAAGCTATAAATTTACATCACTCAGCAAAGAGATAGAATGTACACATTGTTTTCATATCCCTTTAGGAAGCTATTTCTTTGTTGGAGGAGCAATTCAGAGAATCCAACATCTATCCAGTGAGTTCTTTGGAATGTGAAACAAGGAATCTCTCAGGACCCTCATTCAATAACTGAAGCAACTTGGACGATAAAACAATTTCTCTAATGACTAACTTCCTCTGATTAATACAGTCGAATGTCGTCGTATAAAACTCTGTTACGACCTCATCCGCCCTTCCTCAACGTTAAGCCTCGTACCTTTATCTCTATTTGTCTTTCCTCCCACATTAATCTTTTATTTTGGTATTTTTATTGCTAGAGATCTTATAGCAAATCATATAATTTGATATAATACCCCTTACATTTCCACTGTGCTTTCTCTTCCTTTTTAGATGGAATTTCTATGAAATAAATCTTAAAGAGCAATTCAAGTGTTCATATTAAAATTCATTAATATTTTATTCATTTATATTTGCACAACCTTGTTAAATAGCAATATTGTAGTTTATGATAAACGAGGTACATTTATTAGCATCATTTCAATATAAGTTATACATAGCAATATCTTCTATCTATCTGTATATTTATAGTTTAGAAATCAATTTAAGTAAGTAGATAAACACATTTATGTACTTAAGTAAAGTTAATGATATTAAGTTTCATAAATTTTATACTCTAAATATATCTTTAAATGTTATAGAATAAATATATTTATTTATTTAGGTAAGCACCGTGTTACTTATAAATTCATTTAATTATAATAAATGGCATTGATATTCGTAATATCTAAATGTGTATTTATCGTTTAAGGGCCATTTCAGTTGACACAAATTTAAATAAGTGTGATTTAAAGTATTTATTTAAACTATGCTATTCACCACAGATGTTATTATTTATTTGTAAAACCCAACAATCCATAAAGGATAATATCAGTAATATTTAAAGTAAAATTATTAACATTTATTGCTTAATTCATGGACAAATTTTCGGTAAAAAATTTAATATAAAATAACAAAATTTGAGATATTAACGCTCGTTGAAATTTACTTAATTAAGTTCACAAATATCTGAAAACATTCCTTTCTAACCTTTGAATATTTGTTCGAATTATAATTGTAAAATATGAACAATTTTAATTATTGCCATTCTTTACATTGCTAAATTAATAATTGGGAGTCATAATAAGGCATTCCATCTTCATTCAACAAATCAAGTTTTCCCTTTTATATTTATACAACATTTATATAGGTAGATAAATAATATTTAGCAGTACCGAAAACAGTAAAAGCAATTCGATAATGGATGTTCATTATGGTAAAATATAATATAATTAGGTATGCATTGAGAGCATAAAGAACTATACGCCATTACTAATTACACAGTATTTATGGTATGTACCATCAATAATGAACTGAGGCTCTATAGCATGTATTTTACAAATATAGAAATAGTTTTAGATATTGATTTCTCTTTCCAAACGGTATTATTTCATTCTACTAATGTATTCAAATTCATACGAGAGGAAGAGGAATGGAAGAGCGAACTATTCATCAACTAGGATTAATAAAATGGCTAAAAGAGAAAGGAAAGGTTTAAAGAGGGAATTGAGTTGGAATGGAAAGGTCTCATAGAAAATGATTTATAAGTAAGTAATTTTCAAACGTATGAACATCACAGTGAACATATGCACTTTGTATTTGTGTATTGGAGGTAAAACGCGGGGGACAAAGGGTAAAGAAACCATAAGAATCAATATCGCGAAATTAAATTAAGTGATAAAATTGTGAATAACAATTTAATTTAATTCGCAATTAACTATTATTAAAGAGTATACCTATTATAGACATAAACTGTGCCCATCTCCTTTGATTACAATGTTTAGGCAATAGAGATAAGAGATACATATTTGAGTATATATTGAGGATCTGATTATATTTCTCTATCAACGAGGAATTTGAATAGCTATAATGTGGGTTTTCTCTCCCTTTCCTTTCTAGTGAATTGAGCAGAAGAGTTGAGAGATTAAGTTGTAACTCGAGCAATATTCCATACATGTCTTTGAAGTGAATGAATATTCTCTTCATTATCATCAAGTTATTACTCTTTTACAGTAATGTGTTTAATAGGTTCTCTCACTCTTGTGAATTTGTAACCTGCCCATTTGGGAGAAGGAAACCAGGATCTAATTTTCATTTTCTCCCTTGATTACTTTCACATCTCTTAACGCATCACATCAGAAGAATATTACGCTTTCGCGCCCTATTATCTCCAAGCTCGAACCCACAAGTGAACGAGAGCTTGCTTAATACTACCTAGAAATGGGCTAACACTAATCTCTCGAGTAAGGCAACTAGGAAATTTAAAGACCAGTGAACCACTCGAGCTCTTGGAGATTCAATTGAATTGTGAACGAGTGGATCGGCCCCTTATTTTCTTCCCCAACCATCAGAAGGCTCCAAGGCAAAGATTGAATTCTATTTTATTCGCTAAACTAATTCCGTGAGTTTGCATGAGACTGTAGGGGTAGTTATCGTTAGAAATATGAGCAATGTGGAGAAACGTCGGTCCGATCTTCATCCCCAAGGGATCTCGTCTCTCTCTCGTTGGATCAATTTAACTTACTTTTGTCTCTTTTATATATAAGCTCTACTCAGCCATTAGGCACTTCAAACGCAATTCAAATCTCATCTATGGATTCCATATGAAGTCTGGTGGATGTGTGCTCTTTGGGTCTTTTAATATTCCACCCAGTTATTCTCATACGTAGGAGGTTCTGGGAAGACTTGGGGTCGGGTGAGCATTCATATATGAAAGATTTTTATATTAACTCGTTGTTCTTTAATATTGGGGAATTTACAAGGGGCAATCTTTTCCAATCATGAGGAATGTAATATCAGAGAAGGATGTGAACTGAAAGCTCTTTTGAAAGTGGATGGATCATAGAGAACATTCGATTATAAAACTACCTTTCCCATCTAATACCATATATTTAATAGAGTATTAAGAATATTCATCTCGGAAATGGGAAATATTTTTCAGTCCAACATCAATAAGTTTGAAAAAGGTAGAAGGAGTACTTTCATACATACATATATGAAAAGCCAAATCAAATCGAAAAGGGTCGAATGACTCTCGGCCCTAATCTTTTGAAAAGGAGTACGAGTGGAATGTGAATGAATAATGAATTGAGGAAGCTGCATATACATAGTTCATCAAGGAAGAATGAAATTCATACAATTTGCCCCAACTTGTTTTCCCACCCTTATGAATTATTATATGTACATATTAGTAGAGAGATACCAAGAGGAGCACAAAAACTTGCTTGTGATGGATGCCTGGTCTTAATAACTCCCAATTTGCTTTTGGCTAAAACTATGAAGAGGGAATTTAATAATCAAACTATTTGGGCAAAGTTGCAAAAGTTGTTAAGTGAAGCGAAGAGTCCTTAGCTCTAGGCAAAAGGACAGCAGTGAAGATGAGTTCATTAGTTTCATGGGATGGAATGATTGAAGTTAGTCAGAGACGGACGGCATATAAAACCGATGGGTTGAAGACTGCCTTTGCAGCCGGAATCCCGATTTATCCGTTTCTAATAAACTTGCCGGGCAGGGATCAAACTTTTGACGTGTAAACCCTTTCTGGTATTTGCTCGACCCCATCTCCTCTGTGTGAGAGGATGAATAGGTGCCCAATGAGATGCTCGACTTTTGCGTCGACCTCACCGGAACAGCTCTCTCGGCAATTTGGTATTGACCATAAGACTTTGATGAAGTCTCCCCATCAAATGCGCCTCTTCCCAATGATAGATTGTCACTTCGGAGATTTCTCTGGAGCCTCGTGTTGCTGTTTCCGGAAGTCTGGTGAACTTGCTGCTGGTTCTGACTTGATGTCGTGTAGGAATATCTTGAGTCTCCGACCGAAGACCTCATTCCGGCTGCAGGTTGGCCTCCAGGGTGCACAGTGCAGGAGTGAGAGTTGGATGCAGAAGTGAGGGCTGCAATGAGCTTAGCCCCATCCTGAGAATCACTCTGACTCTGATTTATTCTTGTGATCGCCGCGTCTCCTGTGTTTCGGAGGGTGGAGGCAAAGGCACTTTTAGCCGCTGACTCGTCGCGACTCGACCACTCTGCTAATGAGCTAGCATTCCGATTCCCGTGGATCCTTGAATGGGTTGAAGTGGAGCCAGAGGACTGCTGCTGATTCGTGCCTTGTTTGCCCATTACTTCGCTCATTGAGGAAACGATACCGGTTGAAGTGGCCGAATGCTTAATATTAGAACTCGAACCACTTTGCTTCATCTGGGTAGAATTTTGGGTCATGCTGGAGCCTTGATTCATATTTGAACTTGATGTTTGATGAAATTGGCTCCCGGAAGCATCTTGGATCAAATGAGAACTCGAAGGAGTTCCTTCACTCTGATTCACATTCGAGGACGAGAGCGTTTGACTCAAATGGCCTCTCGATGAGCCTTGGTTCAAATGGGAGCTCGATAAAGTTTGACTCATCTGAGAACTTTGGTTCATCTGGGAGCTGGAAGAGCTGGTCTTCATGTGAGAAGATTTCATTTGGCTCTCTGCACTGGTCTTACTATGAGACCCGCTTGTTGACACCGCTCCGTTTAATTGGTGATTGCTCGACATGTGTTGATGATTAGAGCGCGAGGATCCCCCAGAGATCTTCGAGTTCATGGTCTCGTTGTTATTACTTTGACTGCTCCGCATGTGAGATGAGTTCGATTCCTCAAGTTGAGTTTGCTGAGAGGAGCTTTGGCTGAAGTGCTTCTCTTCATTCTGACGGCTAATCCTTGATCCGCTTGTTTGCTCCACAAAGCTCCTCTCTTGAATCGTCGGACTCCTCGTGGTTGTGCTAATGAGCTCACCTACTTCGGAAGAGGATTTGTCCTGTCCGGCCCTCTTCGTCACAGTCACCTCCCTCGTTACTTCCACTTCCCTCGTTCCCGTCTTCGTTGCCGCTACGGCCGAAGAGCTATGTTGACGGTGAGCAGATGTGGCCATAAGAGTGACAGCTGAGCCCTGAGCCGCAGAGTTGAGCTCGCGGCTCTGACTCTGCTGAACGTCGTTGAGAATTATTGATTGATTCATAGATGATTTGGCTGACATCGACTGGCTCAGCACTTTCTGGTCAATGGAACGATCTTCTGTGGTTCGGTTCTCCGCACTTTGACGGGCCGAGGACTCCATGGATTTCTCGCTCAGGATTTGACCATTGTTCAAAGCTCGTGACTCGACGGTGGTTCGGCGAGCTGTTTCATTTCTATCAAACCGGGCATTCCCCATATCATCACCCAATATGATTTGTGAACTCGCTTGGTGTCTTTTGGAAATGGTTGATTTACTCGATGAGTTTCGAGCTTCCATTTTCCTCTGTTGGTCCATTTGAGACATTTGGCTCGTGGTTTCCATTTGCATTGACCCTTCTCCAATTTGAAGGTTGTCAGAATGGCGGACTGTGTGAGCCCTCTCGCCCTTCATCATGGTCCCACTAGTTTTGGACAAAATATCAATTCGTCCCTCCATTCGTAAATTGTCTTCTGGTTTTTTCACTTCAGGACGAGGACCCAATTTTGGAGCCTCTTCTATCTCCTTCCCGTAAAACTTTCCTCCAACGTTCAAGTTATTAGGATGCTTCTTGACTGGGAATCTTTCTGCCTTGGGAGCCACTTCTCTTTCTTTACCGTAAAATTCGCCTCCCACTTCGAGATTCGTGCCTGGCTTCTTAACAGGATAACGGTCGCCTTTCAAAGGAGAAGTTTCTTTGGGGCGTTGATAAAACTCACCTATAAAATATAATGTATATTTTTAAGAGCTATCATATTATTTTCAAATAATGTCAGTTTGTAACTATTAATAAAGCTAAAATTTGCGGAGATAAAGAACATTTTTAATGTTTAATATTTAATGTTTAATAAAATGCGAAAAGGAAATTAAAAAAATTAATACCTTCTATAATTATCTGATCAGCGTGACGAATAACTTCGGCTCGTTCTCCTTTTGGAAATTGAGATTTTTCAGGAGTGTAGAATTCTCCTGATGGGAATAAATTGTCATTTTGTCTTATTGGTGAAGGCCTTTCTCCATTGAGAGTTGGGGATTTCTGGGGTTTATAAAAATCTCCTTCCATTTTAAGGTTGTCAGATGGTTTGACAATTGGAGCCCGATCTCCTTTAAGTGGAGCTTGCTCCTTCGGTCTTCTATAAAAGTCACCTAAAATTCCAATTTATTAGTAAGACATATATCAATTTTAATAAATTAGCTTAAATGAGTAATTAACACATATTAGAATATCTGAATGATTTATCATTGGTTGGAATTCTTGGAATGGAATAATTAATATTACCTTCGATTTTAATTTGATCTTCGTGACGGATTTGTTCGGCCCTTTCTCCTCTTAAAACAGGAGATTTCTCTGGAGTGTGAAACTTTCCTTCAGGATGTAAATTGTCTGGTTGTCTTATAGGAGATGCTCGCTGTCCTTGTGGAACAGGACTTTTATCTGGAGCATAAAATTTTCCTTCTGGTTTTAAATTGTCTTGGAATTTGACTGGCTTAGCCCTTTCTCCCTTTGGAGCAACTGTTTTTTCAGGCGAATAAAATTGTCCTTCTGGGTGAAGGTTATCTGAATATTTGACAGGCTTTGCTCTTTCTCCTTTGAGAACTTCTGATTTTTCCGGTTTGACAAAATCTCCTTCAGGATGCAAATTGTCAAGCTGCCTGAATGGCTTGGCACGTTCACCCTTTGGCGCAGTGGGCTTATCCGGAGTGTAGAATTTCCCTTCAGGATGCAAATTGTCCGCAAATTTGACTGGAATCGCTGGCTGCCCTCTTGGAGCTGCAGACTTTTCTGGAGCATAAAATTGACCTTCCGGATGCAGGTTATCAGTTTGTCTGATTGGTGTTGCTTTTTCTCCTTTCGGCGCGGTTGGCTTTTCCGGAGTAAAGAATTTCCCTTCACTTTTTAAACTGTCTTTTGGTTTGACAACCGGAGCACGTTCACCCATAAGAGGAGCTACAATCTTTTCAGGTCGATAAAACTCTCCTATAAAAAGAAATAAAGATTTGTAAATTAAAGCTTTAAATATTTTACGCCAAATAATATATGGAATCACATCCATGAAACTATAAAATATAAACACTAATAAGGTGCATCACTCAATGCATGCAAATAAGGCCAAATGCTACAAAGTTTTAAAAGTGTGAAACTTCATTTTTCTAAAACGGCAGTTTGAAACTATGCGACTTGTGCGTCCAGAATTTATTTTCTCACCATCGAAGGCAATTTGATTAGGTTGTTTCATGACCGTCGCTCGTTCTCCGACAAATTCTTTATAATTTTCTTTCGCATGAAACTCCCCGCTGAACTTTCCTTCTAAATACAATTGATCCAAATGACGAATGATGTCCGCCCTTTCTCCAACATATTCAATGTAATCTTCACTAGCTTGGGATTTCCCCGTAAACATTTCTTGATTATTCGTGAAAAATTGATTGTCGATTGGTTTCTTCATTTCGTATCGATCACCTTGCAAATACATCATTGGGCTTTGGGATCTTTGTGCAAATATTTCATCTGCTGGAGGAGTTTGCAGATTGTCGAGCGATTTGAGAGGAAGAAAGCGTTCAGCAAATGGAGGTTCTTCTTTCGCTTTCCAGTAAATATCCCCGCCGACGTAGAGATTGTTCTCGGGATACTTCATTGGGAACCTTTCACCCTTCGGAGCCTCTTCTTTTTCTTTCCAATAAAATTCCCCACTGGTGGTCAAATTATTCTCAGGGATCTTTACTGGATAGCGGTCACCTTTGGGGGCTTGGAGATTTTCTTTTCCGTAAAATTTTCCACCGACTTCCAGGTTCGTTTCATGTTTGACAACAGGGTAACGATCGGCTCTGGGATATTCTTCTCTTTCTTTCCCATAAAATTCTCCACCAATTGTCAAATTATTTTCTGGTTTTTTAATGGGAAATCGCTCAGCCATTGGAGCTTCTTCTCTCTCTTTCCAATAAAAGTCTCCTTCTGTCTGTAGATTTGTTGGGTGCTTCACAACAGGAAATCGTTCTCCCTTCGGAGCTTCCTCTTTTTCTTTCCAATAAAATTCTCCGGAAGTTATCAAGTTGTTCTCTGGTTTTTTCATAGGATACCTATCACCTCTCAAAGGAGCTTCTTCTTCTGGTCTTTTATAAAAATCCCCTATTTTCCAAGCACATCATGTGTAAGAATTATTTCAAAAATTTTTCATGCTACAATTGGTCTTCTTAAAAATATCTCAATTGGAAAAGTTTCGATAAAAAATTTCAATCCAGGGCTATTTACCATTGTATAAATTCAAGATCAAAATTTTAACAAACTTTAAAATTGTTTAATTGTTTGCAAACAGTTAACATTCTAAGGGGTACACTAACACATAAATGCAAATTAACTATTAAAATCAATTGAGACAATGTACTGTAAATGTAGCGTAAACACCACTAAAATTAATCAATTTAATTGTAAATTATTTAATGGACATAAAACACAAACCTTCGACAATGAATTGATCTCCGTGTTTTACAATTTCAGCTCTAATTCCTTTCATGTAAACTGCGTCTTTCGGTTTTTCATAGAATTTTTCATCGGAGGTTCGTAAGTTGTCAACAGGCTTTTTGGCTGGATAACGTTCGCCCTTTGGAGCTTCTTCTACAGGTTTTCGATAAAATTCACCTAAACAAAGAAAATGTTAGAACGTTTTAGTTATTTACAATAAAAAAAGTTAAAAGTTAATTAATTTTATAAGAAATATCAGTAAGCTTTTTTATATTAACCTTCCATAACAAGATGATCTTTATGATGAACAATTTCGGCTCTTAAGCCTTTCATCGGAGCTTCTTGTTTCGGTCTTTGATAAAATTCTCCTTCTGGTGTAATTAAATTGTCGACCGGGCGCTTGGCAGGATAACGTTCTCCTTTCGGGGCTTCCTCTTTCGGCCTTTCGTAAAATTTCCCTTCAGGGGTAATGATATTGTCTTGGGGCTTCACTGTGGGAAAACGATCTGCTTTCGGTGCTTCTTCTTTGGGCCTTTCGTAAAACTTTCCTTCTGGAGTACGTAAATTATCTTCTGGCTTTTTGGCCGGGAAACGGTCGGCTTTTGGAGCTTCTTCTTTGGGTCGTTCGTAGAATTTCCCCTCCGGTGTTTTTAAGTTATCAACGGGCTTCTTCGCATCGTACCTATCGCCTTTCAATGGAGCTTCTTCTTTAGGTCTGATGTAAAATTTGCCTAGGAAAATAGAATTTACGTTTATTATTTTTTATTATCACATACTGAAAATAAAAACGTTTATAGCATAATACTAATACGTATTTTCCAATTTATCACAAGTTACGCTTAGTTTGTTTTTATATTTAACCATACAATATTATTAAATTATTTAAATCATACCCTCCATTTTAAGCTGATCTTCTGGGCGTATTGTGGGAGCCCGATCTCCAACTGTTTGAACAGGCTGTACTGGCTTTGTATAAAACTTTTCATCTGAAATTTCGAGATTATCAACGGGTTTAATTGTTTTCCGCCGTTCCACATTCGAATTTTGCTGGAAATCCTGTTGATTGTGGGTAATGGACTCAAATTTCCCTTCGAGATACAACTGATCTTTATGTCTTTTCGTTTCAGCTCGTTCTCCTTTAAATTCCTTGAACTCCTCTTTGGTGTGAGATTGACCGTTGAACAACCCTTCCATGCATAATTGATCTTCGTGTCGAACTTTTTCAACTCTTTCTCCAACGAATTCCCTAAAGTCCTTTTTCGAATGGGATTCTCCGTAAAAATCTCCTTCAAGTGAAAGTTGATCCTCATGTCGAATAACTTCGGCTCTTTCCCCTTTAAATGGAGCTTCAAATTTCAAAGGTCGCGTAAAATCTCCATCACATTTAAGATTGTCCACTGGTTTCTTGACCTAAATATTACATTCAAAATTATGTCTTTATATGAATTTTCAATATTGAATTATAAAATCTGGTCATTGTTACATGCACGTGATAAAATATTTATTAATATCGCTTACAGCATATCTGTCCCCATGAGTTGGAGCCTTCTCTTTCGGCTTTCCATAAAACTCACCTTATAAAATTTAATCAACAATTAGCTTCAATTTATAATATTGTTAAACATAAAATAAACAAAAATATTAAATTGAGTTATGCTAAGGCGGTTAAAAAGCGTGTGTGCATTTTAATTGCTTTTATTAAGAACTACATACCGTTATTAATGAAATTGTAATGAAAATACATAATTTTATGAGACTCGATGTGCCACTTTGACTCCTGAATTAAAAGCCTTGAATGGAGTTAAACGTACAAATACAAATAAATGCTTATTATAATAAAATATGTATTTATGTTATCTCTATTTACCCATTTCACATTCCGCGTTTTACTTTATGCAAATATTATGCATATATACGTGTATGTTATACTATTTTTCTACCATATCAGAAGTATTTTTATCTTTAATCTATTTATCCCATATGTTAAATTTAATTTGCTAGCTTATTTTCTATCATGTATTAATGCAATTTTTAATTCTTTGTATTCCAATCTGATTTCTGATTAGACTGATTACACTTATTATCTACTACACTTTTTCACGAGTATGAGTGCATACAATACATTACACAATATAGTAAATAACTATTTTATAAGCACAATAAATGCTTTCTCTCATAACTCAAATACTATAGTTCAGATATATTGCATAAACAAATTACATAAATAGTATGATCAATGATAATATATTATACTACATATATTTTTGTGCAGAAAATAAAATAATAAGTCATTAGTAACAATTTAGAGTATGTATAATTAAAGTTTTTTTTAATATATTTACCTTCTGGAAATAAATTATCAATTGGGCGAATTGAATAAACTTTTTCAGAGCCTGAAGGAGATTTAAATGCTTCTTGATTTGATGAAATGGCAGAAAAATCGTCATTGGTCGAAATGATGAGATTACTTTTTGGCCAAATTATACTTGTCCTATCAGCCATTTGTGGCTTTTGTATATTTTGGAATGCGTGCATCTTTCCGCGATAATCACTATCTCCATTCACTTGCAATTGAGGATAACTTGGGCTTGGGAGATTATTATACGACCATTGCTGAGGTCTTCCATGTCTTTCAACTTCATAATCCATATGCGGTTTCAAAACACTGTAATATTTCCCCTTGTTATCATTACTTATGAAGCCGTTCATTTTAGGAGAATTGGGTTTATGTTCCAATATTAATGAATTTTGTTGGTCAGCCATACCATTTGCTTTATACGGCATATATTGTTCTGAAATCAATGTATCGGGCCATTTTACATGTTGACTGCTATTATCACGAGTTTCACGACCCTGATAATAATTTTTCGGCGATGTTTGAAATGAATCTTGAGATTTTTTAAATTCTTCCATTTCAACATTGGTCAAGCCATTCTGATTTTTTGATGTGGTAGGGTAGTTTGGAGGCTGAAAGTAAAATTGATCTTCATGCTTGAATGCAGGGATCCTTTCTCCAACAAATTCACGAAAATCCTCTTTGAATCTCGATTGACCATCAAATTTCCCTTCCATGTAGATTTGATCTTCATGCCTGACAATTCCTGCCCTTTCTCCTCTGGTTTCTTGAAAATTTTCTTTTGTATGGGATTTCCCTAAGAAATCTCCGTCCAAGTAAAGTGAATCCTTTGGCCTTTCAAAATCCGCTCTTTCACCTTTTGGGGGTGGTGTTCTTTGGTGTCGATAAAATTCACCTTTTAAATACATTTTTAAATTACAATAAATTGGGCTAAGCATTAAAGTGTATTTTCTGAACTAGATAATGTCAACATTATTGAAATATCGGTAAAAATATTTATTACTAATCTACACTCCTTGACTATTTAAAATCTCCTTTTAAGTTTACGTAATTTAATATAAAAATGGTTTGTTGTTACCGTCAAAGAAAATTTGATCTTTTCTCTGAATTTTTTCAGCCCGTTCTCCAATTTTTGGTGGGCTTTTTTCTGGAACATATATGGTCCCTTCTGGGTGATTGATCATATCTTTTGGCCTTTTTAAAACAATTCTTTCGCTCCTGGGAGCTGGTTCCTTGATTCGAATGTAAAATTTGTCCTCTGAGAGTTTTAAACTATCAGATGGCTTTACTGCTTTCACTTTCTCGTGCTTTGCTATTTTTCTAGCGCTGAATTGTTCTTGATTGCTCGTAATTCCATAAAAGCTTCCTTCTGGCTTTGAAATCTGATCTCGTTGTCGCTTAATTTCAGCCCTTTGAGGAATAAACTCTCTGAATTCTTCTTGTGTTCTCGATTGGCCTGTGAATTCTCCTTCGAGCTTTAGATTTGTTTCGTGCCTTATTTTCTTCGCACGCTCGCCATTAACCGGGCAAGGGAGATTTTTCTTAGGAATGTAAATTTCGCCTTCGCACTTTAACTGATCTTTTGGTTTTTTTCTGAGTGGACGTTCGTTCAATACAAATGTGTCCTCTTTTCGCCTTTGCTCGAATTCCCCTAAAGATATTACAGATATTTCCATTGCATGTATTGCTTTTACCATTGATAAGAATTATTATTTCATTTCTTATTGATTTTAGAAAATAAAAGAGATACCTTATAACAGATATGTAAATTATTCATTCTACTAATACGTAATTATATCTGAATAGATACTATTAATTTTATGATACATCCAAATCAATAATTTTCTGACCTTCGTTAACTTTGAGATTATCAATGGGTCGACTTAAATCTGCTTTAGGACTTCGATCATGAATTTTAAAATCTACTTGATTCAATGACTTTAATGTAAATTGCCCATTTTCAAGTTTTAAATTATTTTTATGCTTGGCAAGGGGCGTTCTTTCCAGTACGTGGATTGGCATCTTTTCTTTAGAATAAAATTCTCCTTTACATTCAAGTGTGTCTTTGGGCTTTACAATTGGAGCACGGTCACCAAATGTAAAGGGTTGTTCCTTTGGTCTTGTGTAAAACTTCTCTTTTGATGTTTTTAAATTATCTTCATATCTAAATATGCATAGGAGTATTGTATACCACATAAACCTTAAACGTCAAGTTAAATATTCAAAATTCTTAACGCTAAAAGATAAGTAAATGAGTGTATAGTAGTATATTTTGATCTATTGATAATGAATAACATAGGTATACAAAATATATACATAAGATATTACATAAATGCAATACTATTAAATATTAAGGATGTACTCTATTCTACTCATAGAGTAGTTTTGGTCTAAACTTTAATGTATAATTTTGTTGTGTTAATACCTTTTAACTTCAGCTCTTACGCCCATTAATGGAGCTGGTTCAACGTGTCTTCCAGTGAACTCTCCAGTTTCTACACGAAGATTGTCTTTGGGGTAAACCATTTCATAGCGATCCCCTCTAATTGGAGCGAAAGTTTTTTCTGGCCTGTAGAATTCGCCTTCAACTTTCAGGGAGCCGCCAAGTTTCTTTGCCGCAAAGCGGTCACCGTAAAGAGGAGCGTCTTCCTTCGGCCGCTCATAAAATTTATCATTGGACAGATGGATATTATCTACCGGCCTTTTCACATCGGCTCTTTCTCCGTAGATCGGAGCAGTCGCCTTTTCTCTTTCGTAGAATTCCATTTCGCCAGTGTCGAGAGTGAGATTATCTTTTGGAATGAAAGCTTCATAACGGTCGCCAACAACTGGCGCCTCAGCTTTTACTGGCCGATAAAATTCTCCTTCTAATTTCATGGTGCTCTGAGGTCTCTTCATTTCAAAGCGTTCTCCGGGACCCATTACAACTTCCTTCGGCTTTCCATAAAACTCCCCTAGTTAAAACTTTTGTATAGCAACTCATTCATTGCTCAACAAAGTACATATATTTCTAAACTTTTCATTCTAATATAAAAAAAGAAATTTTTTAAAAGCAAATCATAAATCACTTCATAAATGTACGAGAGACCACAAAGTTGATATAACTAAGTTTATATCTCGTACTTATTTAACAGATTGTACTTTCTACAATTTTTGATATCTAATGTACAAAACTTAGAGTAGCACTAATACTATGTAATATACTATACACATAAATATACTACAAGTTGATTTTTAATTTTAATTTTTATAACAAAAATATACAATTATTATTAATTGATTAAATTGAATGATGTGTAGTACATGTAGCAATTATGTAAATGAAGATAATTATCATTCCTTGAATCATACTTTTGTCATTTGAGACGGTTGACAATCACAAAGGATATGCAAATAGACGTTATATTATGGTGATCTAAGATATTTATCAATACTATTTAACATTGACATACTTAATATGTTATTAATATTAACATAACTACATTATATGGGTACATATTAGTAAATTGTAGTGAATGCTACAATTACTATAAATGTGTAGGTTTGTAACATGTTATGTATGTTATATTTTCTACTTAAAAATATAATAAAACAAGGTTCCAGTGACAGGGGCAAGAAATAAATTAATAATAAGCGAGCGTCCTCGAGAATTTTCGGTTTAAGGTCACACACATCCTTCGTGATACAAAATAAATTCGTGATCATAAATTATACAATTCTACTCTAAAACTATACAATTAGTTTTGAGAGTATGCTTAATTTTCAACAAATGCGTATTTATAAAATACAGATACTTATAATACGTAAGAAATAATATGACAATAAGAGTAATTTAGGTATGTGCCTATCAGTTCGTACAGATATGATAGTAGAGTATGTTAAATAAGTGTGCATGTATTAACTAAGTTATGCATTTTTATGCATTTTGTAACTAATAATATTACTATTAGTATTAGTATACAGAACTCATGCAAAAATATTGCTGATCATACTGATCAAATGAAACACGAAGTTTTGAAAATGAGCAATGATGATTTTGAAAAACAAAATAAATGTTAGAAGCATTTAAGAACAATTAAAAGGCAATAAATAAAAGCTATAATAGATATTTAGTAATAACTTTCAATTCTTACCTTTTTGCTCTAAGTTGTCGAGAGGCTTCTTGGCATCGAACCTGTCTCCAACCAAGTTAACCGGAGACTTCTCAGGCCGGTAGAATTCTCCTTCAAATTGTGTTAAGTTGTCCGTTGGTTTTTTAACCGGGTAACGTTCTCCTTTTGGAGCCATTTCTTTTGGCTTATCGTAAAAGGTTCCTATATGCGTAATAAAATATTAATTTCGTAAGGAATACAAGTCATTGCCTCAATCTATAGGAACAAATGCTCTTAAGATTTCCCTCATAATTTTCGTGTATTAAAGGAGTCACGCAATGAAGGGAGAGAGGAAAAGGGTTGTTGTAGATGGAAGTCAAAAAAGGAACTAAAAAAGAAAACGAGATTTTCCTCAAGTTGTGTATATCGCATCGTAATCGTGAGGACTCGGGAGTCAGAAGTCATTCATGCTCAACGAGCACAATAGCCTCGAGATTAAGATATTCATCACTATTGATTATTCTTGGAGAGGAGTGGGAAAGAAATACTGCATTACACTTTTACTCTTGGGAAAGTGAAACAAAGGTCTAATTGAGAAAAATAAATAGATTTGGTAATAAGACGGAGGAAGTACTATAGATCCCATTTCCTATACACTTGATTACTTTCCCCATTCCTGATGATAAAATCTTTGGCATCGCGACCCCTCGTTATTTCTACTTAATTGACATTAGAGCTGAGAAATTGATAAACTTTACATTTGGGTTTCGAGAAAAGAAAGTAGAATTTTAGGTTCACCCCAAATTCTCATTCTTTAAAAATTAAGAGCATTTATTGTTGAATTATTTACCTTCAGGATAAAGGTTATCTACAGGCTTTCGCACATCTGCCCGTTCTCCTTTTGGCACCGGTGATTTTTCTGGAACGTAGAATTCCCCAGATGGAAATAGATTGTCGTTTTGCTTAATCGGCGTCCTTTTTTCCCCGCGTGGAACATCTTGCTTGTCAGGAGCGTAAAATTTTCCTTCTGGATGAAGGTTATCGGCATGTTTAACTGGAACGGCCTTTGACCCAATTGGAGCCTCTTTCTTTTCAGGAGCATAGAATTGGCCTTCTGGGTGAAGATTATCCGTGAATTTTGATGGGACGGCTTTTTCACCTTTCATAACTGGAGATTTTTCCGGCTGGTAGAATTTCCCTTCTGGGAATAAGTTGTCGCGTTGCTTAATTGGCACAGCCTTTTCTCCAATTGGGGCAGGTACTTTTTCAGGAGTATAGAATTTACCCTCTGGAAATAAATTATCATTAAATTTGGCTGGAATGGCTCTTTCACCTTTTGGTGCTTCAGGTTTGACATGAGGATAAAATTGTCCTTCGGGAAACAAATTGTCTTGCTGTTTAACGGGTTGAGAAGGTCGCCCAACAGGTGCTGTTTGCTTTTCTGGTCTGTAAAATTCTCCTTCTGTTTGCAAATTATCCGGTTGTCGGATTGGAACTGCTTTGGGACCAATTGGAGCTGCATTTTTCACCGGTGCATAAAATTCTCCTTCCGGGCGCAAATTATCGTTGAACTTGGCCGGTACGGCTCGTTCTCCTTTAGGGTAAGAAGGTTTTTCTGGAGAGTAAAATTGACCTTCTGGGAAAAGATTGTCAGATTGTTTTACAGGTACAGCTCTGTCGCCCTTCGGAGCTGTTGCTTTCTCCGGTACGTAAAATTTTCCTTCGGGATGCAAATTATCTGAAAACTTTGCGGGGACGGCCCTTTCACCAATAGGAGCAGGAATCTTTTCAGGAGAATAAAATTTCCCTTCTGGATAGAGATTATCTGTTTGTTTTACAGGTACAGCTTTTTCTCCTTTAACATGCTTGGGTTTTTCAGGTGCGTAAAATTCTCCTTCTGAGTAGAGATTGTCGGTGAATTTTGCAGGCACAGCTCTTTCTCCAACTGGAGCAGATACTTTGTCCGGAGAATAGAATTTTCCTTCTGGGAACAAATTATCAGATTGCCTAATTGACTTCGCTTTCTCGCCCATAGGAATTGGAGATTTTTCAGGAGCGTAGAATTTTCCCTCTGGATACAAATTGTCATGCTGTTTGACTGGAACTGCCTTTTGGCCAACTGGGGCTGAGACCTTATCTGGTGAATAGAATTTACCTTCGGGAAACAAATTATCAGTTTGTCGGATTGGCTTGGCTTTCTCTCCGACTGGAATTGGAGATTTTTCAGGTGC